>PVJS01009714.1:0-30777 GCA_004027185.1 Glis glis
GAGGGACCAGCCCAGATGGTGGGAAGGGAGGGCGTCTTCCAAGGCCTGGCCCCTCGGGTCTGGAGGACTAGAGTACCAGAGGGCGAGGCTCTCTCTTAGAAACAGGACAAAGGTGTAGGGGAGCTGCCACCCGGCTCCCAGGCTGGGTCCTAGATCTGCAACTCCCCGCCGAGACCCCGTCGCGCCCAAATACGCGCAAGTGCGCGCCCGGCCTGACGCGCGCCGGGGATCCCCGTCGGCCGCGCCAGCTATGCCGGCGCATGCGCACAAGATGGCGCGACGGACTACCCCGGCTCGGAAGGCCCGAGCGCGGCCCCGCCGGCCCCGGAGCGGCGGCTCCTCCTACCTGCGGCCGCCCGGCCCCGAATGCGAGTAAGGAAGAGGATAAGGCCGACGAGCAGAGCGGCCGCCACCAAGTACACCACCGGTGCCACCATGACGACGACCTCCCGGCCCAACCTGCGCGTCCACCGCAAGGCCCGGATTGCCCAGGCCCCGCCCACTGCCCATAGGCCCCCCCTTTTCCCACTCCTGGCTCCGCCCACCCTCCGTGGCCCCGCCCAGCGCTGAGGCTGGCTTCTTTTTTTTTTTCGCGGTACTGGGGATTGAATCCAGGGCCATTCTACCTTCGGGCTACACCCCCAGCCCTATTTTTTATTCTTTATTTTGAAACAGGGTCTCACTAAATTGCGGAGGACCTCACTAAGTAGCTGAGGCTGGCTGCGAACTTGCGATCCTCCTGTCTCAGCCTCCCAAATACTGGGATTACAAACGTGCGCCACCAAGCCCAGCTAGTGAAACTAATTTTTTTTTTTGGCGGTACCGGGGATTGAACCCGGGGGCATTTTACCTCCGAGCTACACCCCTGGACCTATTTTTTATACTTTATTTTGAAACCGGGTCTCACTAAGTTGCAGAGGGCCTCACTAAGTAGCTGAGGCTGGCCGCGAACCTGAATCCTCCTGTCTCGGCCTCCCAAGTACTGGGATTACAAGCGTGCGCCACCACGCCCAGCGCTGTGAAACTCTATTTCAAAATAAAAAAGGGCTGGGAGTGTAGCTTGGAGGTAGAATGCCCCTGGGTTCAATTTCTAGTACCAAAAAGCAAACAAAAATCCAACAAAAAAACTAGACAGAATGTAGCCCGAAGTGGTGATACATGCCTGTAATTTCAGTACTTGGGAAGCTGAGACAGGAGGATCGCAGGTCTGAGATCAGCTTGGGCAACTGAGTGAGACCCTGTCTCAAAATAAAAAATAAAAAGGGCTGACCCAGCGTGGTGGTGCACACCTGTAATCTCAGTACTTGGGAGGCTGAGACAGGAGGATCACAGGTTTGTGGCCTGCCTCAGCAATTTAGTGAGGCCCTCCACAACTTAGTGAGATCTTGTTTCAAAAATGAAATAAAATAAAATAGGACTGGGGGTGTAGCTCAGATGCAAAATGCCCCGGGTTCAATCCCCAGTACCACAAAAAAAGAGGGGGCTGGAGCTGAGGTTGTAGTTCTGTGGTAAAGCACTCATTTCTTCAATCCCCAGTACTAGGGGTGAAAAAAAAAAAGGTAGCCAGGCATGGTGGCACAAGTTTGTAATCCCAGTATCTGGGAGGCTGAGACAGGATCACAGGTTTGCGGTCAGCCTCAGCTACTTAGTGAGGCCCTCTGCAATGTAGTGAGACCCTGTTTCAAAATAAAAAATTAAAAAATAGTGCTGGAGGTGTAGCTCAGAGGTAGAATGCCTCTGGGTTCATTCCCCAGTACCACCAAAGGAAAAAAAAAAAAGGCAAGAAAAGCAAATAACTACTGTGAATTTGCTATTACAGTAGTATATATGTATGTGATGACATAAGTAAATATTTCAGGACCAATAGTAAAAGCAGGATTTGAAAATATATGGCCAACTTGTTGCCAGTTGTATTCTTACATTACAGAGCACCTACTATGTGCAGGTTTGGGGAATTAAAGCTGAGATGAACAAAAACAGATATGGCTTTACCATTATGATTCTTGGGAAATAATATTCCTAGGGGAGGCCAGTATTATTATTTATTTATTTTTTATTTTTTTGCAGTACTGGGGTTCGAACCCTGGGGCATTCTACCTCTGAGCTACACCCCCAGCCCTATTTTTTTATTTTTAATTTATTTTTTATTTTTATTTTTATTTTTATTTTTTTTTGTGATACCGGGGATTGAACGCAGGGGCGTTCTACCTCCGCGCTACACCCCCGGTCCTATTTTTTTTTATGCTTTATTTTTGAAACCGGGTCTCACGAAGTTGCAGAGGGCCTCACTAGGCAGAGAGAGAGAGAGAGAGAGAGAGAGAGAGAGAGAGAGAGGAAGGAGAGAGAGAGAGATCGCGCGCTGAGGTTGGCCGCGAACCCGGATCCTCCCGTCTCCGCCTCCCAAAGTACTGGGATTACAAGCGTGCGCCACCACGCCCGGCTTATTTTTTATTTTGAAACAGGGTCTCACTAAATCGCAGAGGGCCTCACTAAGTAGCTGAGGCTGGGCGCGAACCTGCAATCCTCCTGTTTCTGCCTCCCAAGTACGGGGATTACAAGCGTGAGCTACCAGCCCGGCCAGTATTATAAAAGCAGATAAAGGGGAGGCAGGGTTTCCTTAGGGAGCTGCTGCTTGAGCTGGCTGAGATTCAAGGAAGACATCCTGGTAATGTGGGTCCTGTCTTCTTTTAGGTTCCTCTGGGTAACTGATGTCCTCTAGACCCTCTTCTGTCCCCAAATTTCCATGGCCACTCCTCCAAAGGCTTTGCAGGGAATGGTTAGTTCCTGTGTCAATAACAGAAAGCAGGTCACCATCCAAAGCAGTGTCTCTCACTTTGGTGAGCATCAGAATGAACTGAGGAGCGTGTTAAGAACACAGACTCCTCCCTTTCTTGTCCATGAGTGGAGGTGGCCATTCAAGAGCTATGGCCCCAGGGCCCCAGAGTGCTGAGTTCCTGGAGAAGGGAGACAGGTGGTTTGTCCAATGAGGATGTCAGCAGAGGGTTAAGGACTGTCTCACAGGCGGGCCCAATAGGGCACTTCAATAATCCTTGCTATGTTCAGGATGCAAAGATCAAGCTGAAGTGCAGTGGCCATGGAGAAGGGACGATGGATTTGAGAGGGAGAGATAAGAGAATCGAAATACGGAGCTCCCAAGCCTGGGATATGAGTAAAAGACTGGGCTTGTTTTAGGCTATGCCAAGTTTAAGTTCACAGTCAAACAGATCAGAGATGGCCGGCAAGGAGGAGCTCCAGGAGTGGGGCTGAAAGTGAGGTAAGGATAAAGACGCGCGGGCTTGGGAACCCATGCCTAGGAGACCCGGAGAGCGCCAACCACTCAGGGCACAGGGCTGCAGCTCATCGCTGGCCTCGCGGATTCTTTGTTTCTCTCGATGTCGGGGTCCCGAAGTGGGCGAAAGCTGAGCGAGGAGCGTGGCGGGAGTGGTCTCCTCTGGTCCGCGACGACAGCGCCCTTCGGCGCCTCAAACTCCAGTCTCTGGAAGCCCCCGACGACTCGGGCACAGAAGGCGCCGCACCACTGCTCGGGTCCAGCGCGGGCGCTTCGGGCTCATGGCAGAGGCTGTTGACGTGAGCGAAGGTTCCCGGCGCTCCATGCCGGACAGAGCTGCCTCCCACCCGCTACGCGTCCACTTGCACCCCACTCTTGAAGCACTCCCAAGTTGCGCTGGAAACCAAGCCGTCCACTTCCGCCTCCGGCCGGAAGTGCCCTGCGACTCGGGGCAAATGGGCTTCCGGGGCCTCTGAGGCTTTCCGGGACTCGCCATGGCCGCTTCCTTGGCCGGGAAGAAGATCGTGTTTGTCACCGGGAACGCCAAGAAGCTGGAGGAGGTGCCGCTGGGTGTGGGGAGCCGACGTGGGGGGCGTGGGAATAGGGCTGAGTTGGGGCTGCCAGGTGAAGGAAGCACGCAGGAGGAGGCGTGGAGGGAGAGCGGAGAGTCAGGGCGGGAAAGCATGGGTCGGGACCTGGCTGTGTGGAAGGGGCTGGTGTGCGGGGAGGGGACGGTCGCGGAGAGGGGGCGCCCTGAGGGTAGAGAGGATGAGGGCCTTGACGGGGCCCGGCACCGAGCTCCTGAGGTCGGCTGCTGCAGGAGCTGGAGGAGTGGCAGGGTGGCCCTTAGCACTAGTCTCAAAGGTCGCCTTTTGAGCTAGACCCCAAACTGACCCCCAAGATCCCGGTCGGATTTCTAAGATCCAGATACCGTTGCTGCCCCCGAGGTGGCGGGGGCTGGAGAGGGCATGGGCTGGGAATCCAGACTGAGCAGTCCACGCCCCACCACGGTCCAGAAATGCCCCTAGTCACTCTTTTCTTTTTTCTTTTCTCCTTCCTTCCTTCCTTCCTTCCTTCCTTCCTTCCTTCCCTTCCTTTCCTTCTTCCTTTCCTCCTTTCCCCCTTCCTTCCCCTCTTTCCTTTCCATTGAACCCAGGGGCCTTCGGGGACTACATCCCCAGCTCTATTTTTTTTTTTTTTTTTTTTTTGGTGATACTAGGGATTGAACCCAGGGGCATTCTCCCTTCAAGCTCTATCCCCAGTATTTTTTATGTTTTGTTTTGAAACAGGGTTTCACTAGTTTACTGAGAGTCTCCTTAAGCTGTCCTCCAACCTGCGATTCTCCTTTCTCAGCCTCCGAAGTACTGGGATTACAGGAGTGCCCCACCACACCCAGCCCCAGCACTATTCTATTTTTAATTTTTTCTTTTTTGCAGTACTGGGGATTGAAACCAGGGGCATTCTACCTCTGAGCTACACCCTCAGCCCTATTTTTTATTCTTTATTTTTGAAACAAGGTCTCACTAAATTGTGGAGGGCCTCACTAAGTACCTGAGGCTGGCCACGAACCTGCGATCCTCCTGTCTCAGCCTCCCATGTACTGGGATTACAAGCGTGCGCCATCACACTTGGTCCTATTTTATTTTTTATTTCAAAACAGGGTCTTGCTAAGTTGCTCAGGGCCTCACTAAGTTGGTGAGACTGGCTTTGAATCTGTGATCCTCCTGTCTCAGCCCCAGTCCTATTTATTTGTTTGTTTGTTTATTTATTTATTTATTGTGGTACTGGCGATTGAACCTAAGGGCATTCTACCTCTGAGCTACACCCCCTACCCTCTTTTATTTTTTATTTTGAAACAGGGTCTCGCTAAGTTGAGGAGGGCCTCACTAAGTTGCTGAGACTGGTCTCGAACCAGTGAGCCTCCTGTCTCAGCCTCCCAAGTACTGGGATTACAGGTGTGCACCACTATCCCTGACCCTTTTATTTTTTTTTGGTACTGGGGATTGAACTCAGGGGCCTTCTACCTCCAAGCTATACCCCCAGCCTTATTTTTTATTCTTTATTTTGAAACAGGGTCTCACTAAGTTGCGGAGGGTGTCACTAAGTAGCTGAGGCTGGCCACGAACCCAGATCCTCCAGTCTCAGCCTCCCAAGTACTGGGATTATAGGTGTGCACCACCACGCCTGACCCTTTTTATTTTTTATTTTGAGACAGAGTCTCACTTAGTTGCCTAGGCCAGCCTCAAACTTGCAATCCTCCTGTCTCATCCTGCCGAGTTGCTGGGATTACAGGCATGTTCTACTGTGCCAATTTCTTTTCTTCTTTTTTGCAGTGCTAGGGATGAAACCCATGGCCTCCCACATGCTAGGCAAGCACTCTACCATTAAGCTACACTCCCAGACCGAGAAATCTGTTTTTATGCTTAGATTTGATGAGGCATGGACAACTATATAGAGATATGATTGGACACAAAGGGTATGACCAAGCGTTAATAGACTGAGCAAGGCCTGTCTGTTCAGATTCTTGGTCTCTCTGTATAGCATTTCTTCCTCTCTGGTATGGGGCAGACTACTTCTGAAATGGGGGTTTTATAGTTTTATGATCTGTCAGACAAGATAGGTCAGAGAATTTTTCTTTTTTTTGTTGTTGTGGTGGTGGTGGTATTGAGTATTGAACCCAGGGACATTCTATTTCTGAGCTACACCCCAGCCCTTTTAATTTTTTGTTTAGAAACAGGGTCTCACTAGGTTGTTGAGAGTCTCACTAAGTTGCTAAGGCTAGCCTCGAACCTGCCATCCTCCTTTCTCAGCCTCCCAAGTATTGGGATTACAAGCGTGTGGGGGGGGTACTGGGGATTGTACCCAGGGGCGTTCTACCTCTGAGCTACAGCCCCGGCCCTATTTTTTATCCTTTATTTTGAAACCAGGTCTCACTAAATTGCGGAGGGCCCCACTAAGTAGCTGAGGCTGGCCGCGAACCCGGATCCTCCAGTCTCCGCCTCCCAAGTACTGGGATTATAAGCGTGCGCTACCACGCCCGGCCCTATTTTATTTTTTGAGACAGGGTCTCACTGAGTTGCAGAGGGCCTCACTAAGTTGCTGAGTCTGGCTGCAAACCTTCAATCCTCCTGCCTCAGCCTCTCAGGTACTGGTACAAGTACTTTTTAAATTTTTATTTTGAAACAGGGTCTTACTAGGTTGCTGAGGTTGTCCTTGAACCTGCAATCCTCCTGTCTCAACCTCCCAAGTACTGGGATTACAGGCGGGCACCACCATGCTTCGCGGAGACTTTGCTTCTGAGGGAACCAAAGCATTGTACTCCAGGGTATCACCTTCAGTTCCACAGGATGGTGTGGGACATCTGCTTTACAGCACTGTGAGAGAGGTACAGGAGGCAAAGTGTCCAAGTTACTGCTTCCAGGGACCTGGTGGCTTGTTGGGAGGTCTCTGGGAGTTGACAGAATGTCTTCAGCTACAATAACAGAGGCACACAGGGAGCTTTTGTGAGCTACCAGATGACTCTAGTGGGAATACAATATTAAGGTACCTGTAGGACCTAAGGGTTTGTTCCAGGGACTGTCCTGTTCGTGTAGTTCCCTCTGGCTGCTCATCCCTAGTCCTATTGGTGTCTTTCTGCTTTCTTCCCTGCTGGTGGAGCAGACCCTAGGCTCCTGCTAGACCTCCGCTTGGATTGGCCTTGCTTTGGTCAGCCACGGCTGAGGAGGTGGGGTTATGTGTGGGAATCAGAGCATGACACCCACTAGAAATGTTCGAAGCAGACCAATGAATCGCAGTTTGGAAACCTTTATTTGTCTGTATCATAGGGACTGATGGCTCTTCTGTGCCAGGACAGGAGTGGCCTTCTCAGGAGCCAGAGCCCTGCTGAGCCCAGACGAGTCAAGCAGACAGGCAGTGCTATGCTGAATGGAATTCATGTAGAATGGTGGATGCCTGACCCCAAGCTTCTGGCTGAGAACATGGCCTTCCCACATTCAAAGAACAGTCTGCAGGGCTGGGGATGTAGCTCACTAGTACACCGCTCACCTCGCATGTGCAAGGCCCTGGGTTTGATCCCCAGCACAAAAACAAAAGCCAGAACAGTCTAGGGCTGGGAATATAGCTCAGCGATAGAGCACTTGCCTGGGCTGCACAGGCCAGGTTTGCTCCCAAGCAAGTGTGTGTGTGCACACACAAAAGAGGCCGGCATGGCCAGAGAAGGCTCCTTGGAGAAGTGACTTGAACTTGGTCTAGAACCGGGGAGTCTTTTCATTTCTTGGTACCCTGCTGGCAAACTGGTGAAGCCTTTTTTTTTGCGGTACTGGGGATTGAGCCCAGGGGTGTTCTACCTCTGCGCTACACCTCCGGCCCTATGTTTTTTTTTTTTTATACTTTATTTTGAAACTGGGTCTCACGAGGTTGTGGAGGGCCTCACTAAGTAGCTGAGGCTGGCCGTAAACCCGGATCCTCCGGTCTCCGCCTCCCAAGTACTGGGATTACAAGCGTGTGCCACTACGCCCAGCTGGTGAAGCCTTTTGATTCTTTCTTAGGAAAATAGTTTCAAATGTAGAAGATAAAACACATAGGATTACAAAGGAAATTATTGAAGTACACAATTCTCAAAATATTAGAAATATTTGTGATCTGGTTATATATACTTTATTAATGCATTAAGGATTCAATCTAGCAATGTACAATTTGCTTAATTTTAAAATAGTGAGGGAACCAGACATGGTGGTGCACATCTGTAATCCCAGTACTTGGGAGGCTGAGACAGGAGGATCACTGGTTCAAAGCCAGCCTCAGCAACTTAGTGAGGCCCTCAGCAACTTAGCGAGATCCTGTTTTCAAATAAAAAATAAAATAGGGTTGGGGTATAGCTCAGAGGTAGAATGCCCCTGGGTTCAATCCCCAGCACCACATACACACACAAAATAATGAGGGGACTGGAAATGTAAATATTTTTCTTTCTCCCTTGTAAATATTATTTTGAGATACAGGCCACAATTATAATGAGATATGACAACATCTGTGATTTTGTGGGGGGGGGTACTGGGATTTGATCCCAGGGGCATTCTACCTCTGAGATACACCCCCAGTCCTATTTTATTTTATTTTATATTTGTTTATTTATTTTTTTTGTGGTTCTGGGGATTAAACCTAGGGACATTCTACCTCTGAGCTACACCCCCAGCCCTATTTTTTATTCTTGATTTTGAAACAGGGTCTCACTAAGTTGCAGAGAACCTCACTAAGTAGCTGAGGCTAGCCACGAACCCAGATCCTCCAGTCTCAGCCTCCCAAGTACTGGTGTTATAAGCATGCGCCACCATGCCTGGCTCTATTTTATTTTTTATTTTGAAATAAGGTCTTGCTAAGTTGCTGAGGCTGGCCTTGAACCTGTGATCCTCCTGTCTCAGCCTCCCAAGTACTGGGAGATTGAACCCGGGGCACTCTACCTACCCCTAGCCCTCTTTTTATTTTTATTTTGAAACAGGATCTCCCTAAGTTGCTGAGGCTGGCCTCAAACCTGCAATCCTCCTGTCTCAGCCTCTCAAGTGAGGGAGCCAGGTGCGATGGTACATGCCTATAATACCAGTACTTGGAAGGCTGAGACTAGAGGATCACAGGTTTGAGGTCAGCCTCAGCAATTTAGTGAGACTCAGCAACCTAGCAAGACCCTGTTTCAAAACAAAAAATAAAATAGGGCTGGGGGTGTAGCTCAGAGGTAGAATGCCCCTGGGTTCAATCCCCAGTACCTAAAAAAAAAAAGACACAGAAACTGCTAATATTATAATTGAAGAGTAAGCTAAATTTTAGTTAGGGGTTAATGAAAATAAAGAAGGATTTTTTTCCCATCCAAGTTTGCAGGCTTCTTGAATTTTTGGTAATTCCTGATAGAGAATCCCTGGCCTAGGAGGATGGGAAGGGTTTCTGAGAAGGGGTGTTCTAGATTGGGTGGAGCACAAGCAAAGGCCTGAAATAAGAGGGGCCAGAGGAGTGAGGAGATGGGGTGCTGACTTGCCGGGGTGGGCCCTTGCAGGTGGGGATACGGGCACGGGCCTGCCTCGCTAAGCTTAGGGGACAGGTGAGGGAGTCACCTGATGAGAAAGGTGGATGACAGCTCGCATAGGAATGGGGAATTCTTAGCAGATGGTGATAAATGTTCTTTCATTTTGAAACAGGTCATTCAGATTCTAGGAGATAAGTTTCCATGTACTTTGGTGGCACAGAAAATTGACCGTATGTCTTTGTTTTGTTTTATTTTTAAAAGATGGTTTGCCTTCTCTATCTTTCCATGATCTGACTTTCTCTCTCTCTGTTTCCCTGATAAGTGCCTGAGTACCAGGGAGAGCCGGATGAAATTTCCATACAGAAGTGTCAGGAGGCAGCTCGCCGGGTGCGTATTTTCTACTTGTTCAACACTCAGTCTGTTCTTTGTGGTGGCTCCTGGGTTCTGTGCCTCCTGGGAACAGGCAGAGAACAATTGAGGGGGCACAGTTTGTTGTGACTTTATAAGAACCTACTCAGCAGGGCGTGGTGGCGCACGCTTGTAATCCCAGTACTTGGGAGGCTGAGACCGGAGGATCCGGGTTCGTGGCCAGCCTCAGCTACTTAGTGAGGTTCTCTGCAACTTAGTGAGACCCTGTTTCAAAATCAAGAATAAAAAATAGGGCTGGGGTTGTAGCTTGGAGGTAGAATGCCCC
Organism: Glis glis; assembly: GCA_004027185.1. NCBI lineage: Eukaryota > Metazoa > Chordata > Mammalia > Rodentia > Gliridae > Glis > Glis glis. The sequence continues at coordinate 9,994 of PVJS01009714.1, forward strand.
TGGGTTCAATCCTTGGTAACACACACACACACTCTCTCTCTCTCTCTCTCTCTCTCTCGCTCGCTCGCTCGCTCGCTCTCACTCTCACATATGGTTTCCTCTCCACCCACAACTTTATCTCATACATGTTTCCTCTCCACTCACACCTTTCTCACACACACACACTCCTCTCCAGCCACACTCTTCTGATTCTCAGGTACATACATTCCGGCCTCCATTCTCCTATACACACCCAACCCTGTATTCACACATCTATGCAAATGGAGAAGCTCGTTCTTTTTTTTTTTTCTTCTTCTATCTCCAAGCTACACCCCCAGCCCTAATTTATTTTTTTATTTGGAAACAGGGTCTCACTAAGTTGCAGAGGGCCTTACTATGTAGCCGAGGCTGGCTGCAAACCTGCAATCTTCTTGTCTCGGCCTCCCAAGTACTGGGATTACAAGCATGTGCCACCACGCCAGGCTAGAAGAAGCGCATTCTGAAGAGTGGAGCTATCCGGTGTGAATCCCAGGGCTTCCGTCTCGGTGTCTTGAGCAAGCTTTCCACCTGCCATGCTTTGGTGTTCCCATCTCTACAATGGAGATAAAGAGGACCGGGCCCTGTGGCGCTATCTGCTGCAGAAATCAGCTAGCTGTGGGGTTGGTTCCAGCCTGTGGGGATGGAGGTCTCAAGGCTTCATGTCCTTGTGCTGCAGGTACAGGGGCCTGTACTGGTGGAGGATACCTGTCTGTGCTTCAACGCCCTTGGGGGGCTCCCTGGCCCCTACATGTGAGTATCCCCACCAACCCCCTTGCAGGGCCCCAGCCACAAAACCACTAGAACTGCAAAATGATTGGTCACCTGGTAATTGCGGGCCATTCACTGTCTTGGCATCGACACCAGTTTTTCAGTTGTCCCAAAGAAGGATTAGGGATACCGGAGAGGTGTGCCTTTCTTTTATAAAGTGTGAGAATGCCATATGTAAGTGGAGAGGGGAAAGGGGAACCCACCCATTTTGGAGGTAAATTCATAGGCAGATCAATTTCAGGAAAGAAGAAATAAGGAAGTTGAGATCTGAAAATTGATTTCCTTAAAACTGTCCAGTGCCCTGAACCCTCTTAGAAGGTCTTCATGTGTCTCTAGGGTACATATATCCCAATTTGTTGTTGGTGGGTTTTTTTTTTTTTTGGTACTAGGGCTAGAACTCAGGGACATTCTACCTCCGTGCTAAACCCCAGCTCTTTTTATTTATTTATTTATTTATTTATTTATTTATTTATTTTGCGGTACCAGGGATTGAACCCAGGGACGTTTTACCTCCGAGCTACACCCCCGGCCCTATTTTTTATACTTTATTTTGAAAACGGGTCTCACAAAGTTGCGGAGGGCCTCACTAAGTAGCTGAGGCTGGCCGCGAACCCAGATCCTCCGGTCTCCGCCTCCCAAGTACTGGGATTACAAGCATGCGCCACCACACCTGGCCTTATTTTTTATTTTGAAACAGGGTCTCACTAAATTGCTGGGGCTAGCCTTGATCCTCTTGTTTCAGTCTCCCAGCTGCTTTCTCTTTTTTGGTGTTAAGGATTGAACCCAGGGCCTTGAGTATGCTAAGCACACATTCTACCACTGAGCTCTACCCCTAGCCCCTAGATTATTTCTCTTGGTTTTGATTTTTTTTTTTTTCAGTACTGGGGATTGAACCCAGGGGCATTCTACCTCTGAGCTCCACCCCCAGCCCTATTTTTTATTCTTGATTTTGAAACAGGGTCTCACTAAGTTGCGGAGGGCCTCACTAAGTAGCTGAGGCTGGCCGCGAACCTGGATCCTTCTGTCTCCGCCTCCCAAGTACTGGGATTACAAGCGTGCGCCACCATGCCTGGCTTGTTTTTTCTTTTGTACTGTGGATGGAACCCAGGGCATTCTATCTCTGACCTATACCCCCAGCCCTATTTTATTTTATTTATTTATATTTTTTTGTGGTACTGGGGATTGAACCTAGGGGCATTCTACCTCTGGCCTACATCCCCAGCCCTATTTTTTGTTCTTTATTTTGAAACAGGGTCTTGCTAAGTTGCAGAGGGCCTCACTAAGTAGCTGAAGCTGGCTGTGAACCCAGATCCTCTGGTCTCAGCCTCCCAAGTACTGGGATTACAAGCATGTGCTACCACGCCTGGCTTCCTGTTTTATTTTTTATTTTGAAACAGGGTCTCACTAAATTGCTGAGGCTGGCTGCGAACCTGCCATCCTGTCTCAGCCTCCCAGGTATTGGGATTACAAGTGTGCACCACCACGCCCACCTTAGTTTTGATTTGATGCATACTTTTTCATTTCCCCTTTGCCATCCTAGAGTTCTGATCGCTGTGGGGTTTAGCCCAGTGAAGGTGATAGGAAGATTCATCTGCTCCTGGTGTCTGACTCTCCTTTATTTCTTTTGCAGAAAATGGTTCCTGGCGAAGTTAAATCCTGAAGGTATTGTCCCCATTGTTTCTTCCCTTGGATCTGTTGGAAATTGAGAATCCAGGGTTAGTCTTAACGGAGGGGCCCCCACTAATAGCTAGGAGTCCCCAGTTCTAGCCCCTACCACTGTGTCTCCCTTTACCTCTCTTTCCTCTTCTGTATCATGCAGCTGGTATTTTCCCTGTACTCCAGAGAGTGGTAAGATGGGAAGAAGCGGGGAGTGGCAGGTGTTGTGAGTTTGAGGGACAAAGGGGCTATAGTGGACTCTGGGTCTCAAGAGACTTTACCATAGTGACTGTCTGCCGTTGCTTGCTTCAGCCAGGGCCCGGCCTGCAGCTCGAGGGGGCTGCCCCTCCTAGGCCTCCAAATCCATACCCTGCCACCCGTAGGTGCAGGCCAAAATGTTCCCTCTTTAGGTTCTTTAAAAAAATAATTTACCCAGCCTGCTGGGCGTGGTGGTGCATGCTTGTAATCCCAGTACTTGGGAGGCTGAGACAGAAGGATCACAGGTTCGCGGCCAGCCTCAGCTACTTAGTGAGGCCCTCTGCAACTTGGTGAGACCCTGTTTCAAAATAAAGAATAAAAAATAGGGCTGGGGATGTAGCTCAGAGGTAGAATGCTCCTGGGTTCAATCCCTAGTACAAAATAAAATAAAATTGGTCTGGGGTGTAGTTCAGAGGTAGAATGCCTCTGGGTTCAATCCCCAGTGCTACAAAAAACAAAAACAAAAAACTTTACCCAGCTGTGCGTGGTGGCACAGGCTTGTAATCCTAGTACTTGGGAGGCTGAGACAGGAGGATCGCAGGTTTGAGGATAGCCTCAGCAATTTAATGAGGCGCTCAGCAACCTAGTGAGACCCTGTTTCCAAATAAGAAATAAAATCGGTCTGGGGGTGTAACTTGGATGTAGAATGCCTCTGGGTTCAATTCCCAGTACCACAAAAAAAAAAAACTTTATATTACGGAACATTTCAAATATGGACAGTAGTAGGATAGAATAATGACCATAAATATATACAATTATTTTTCAGTTATAAAGAGAATAGTAGAATAATGACCTCCATGCCCCCGCTGCCTAGCTTATCAGCACAAGGCCTATTTTGTGACATTTATAGCGCCCTCTAATTTTTTCTCAAGCCAGTATTGTGTGTGTGTGTGTGTGTGTGTGTGTGTGTGTGGTGGGGATGGAACCCAGGGGCATTCTACCTCTGAGCTACACCCCCAACCTGATTTTATTTTTTACTTGGAAACAGGGTCTCACTAAGTTGCTAAGAGCTTCACTAAGTTACTGAGGCTGGCCTCTAGCAAGTAGTGAGACTCTCAACTTGGCAAGATCCTGTCTCAAAAATAAAAATGAAATAGGGCTGGGGGTGTGGCTTGGAGGTGGAATGCCCCTGGGTTCAATCCCCAGAACCACACACACACACACACACACACACACGTACACACGCACACACACAAACAAACAAACAAAAAATTCATCTTTTGGAGAAATCGGCTAAAGAACTTAATAGATATGATGCTTAGGATTTACTTTAATTAATTAATTAATTAATTAATTTTTTTATTCATGGCGGTACTGGAGATTGAATATTCTTTTTTTTTCTTTTTGCAGTACTGGGAATTGAACCCAGGGGCGTTCTACCTCTGAGCTACACCTTCAGCCCTATTTTTTTTTTTTTTTTGAGGTACTGAGGATGGAACTCAGGGGCTTCTACCTCCGAGCTACACTCTCAGCCTGATTTTTTATTCTTTCTTTCTTTCTTTATTTTTTTTTTTTTTTGCAGTACCGGGGATGGAACCCAGGGGTGTTCTACCTCTGAACTACACCCCCAGCCCTATTTTTTATCCTTTATTTTGAAACCGGGTTTTATTCTTTATTTTGAAACAGGATCTCACCAAGTTGTGGAGGGCCTCACTAAGTAGCTGAGGCTGGCTGCGAACCTGTGATCCTCCTGTCTCAGCCTCCCAAATACTAGGATAACAAGCATGCGCCACCACACCTGGCTCAGGATTTGCTTTAAAATACTGGATTGAAGCTAGCCACAGTGGCGCATGCTTGTAATCCCAGTATTTGGGAGGCTAAGACAGGAGGATCACAAGTTTGAGGTGAGCTTCAGCAACTTAATGAGACCCTGTTTCAAAATAAAAAATAAAAAGGACTGGGGGTATAGCTTAAAGGTAGAATGCTCCTGAATTCAATTCCCAGTACCTAAAACAAAACAAAACATTAAGCAACTTAAAATTACATATTTAGGTACATATCTGGTGTTAGGGATTGAACCCCAGGCCTTGAACATGCTGAGCACATACCTCTAGTACCAAGCTATACCCCAGCTAAGTTTTTAGTATTATATAATTAGTTTGGGGATTTCCTTGTTTGTAGCAAAAATGCCTTTTTTTTTTTTTTTTTTTTGGTGGTACTGGGGATGGAGCCCAGGGGCCTTCTACCTCCGAGCTACACCCTCAGCCTGATTTTATATTTTATCTGGAAACAGGGTGTCACAAAGTTGCTGAGGGCCTCACTAAGTTGCTGAGGCTGTTTTCAAACCTGTGATCTCCTGTCTCAGCCTCTCAAGTACTGGGATTACAAGTGTATGCCACCACACCAAAAATGCGTTTTTACAGTTGGTTCATTTTGCATTGGGAGTCAAACAATGTTCACATTGCATTGACTGATTTTCTTTCTTTTTTTTTTTTTTGTGGTACCGGGGATTGAACCCAGGGGCGTTTTACCTCCAAGCTATACCCCCGGCCCTATTTTTTATACTTTATTTATTTATTTATTTATTTATTTATTTTTGCGGTACCCGGGATTGAACCCAGGGGCGTTCTACCTCCGCACTACACCCCCGGCCCTATTTTTTTATACTTTATTTTGAAACCGGGTCTCACGAAGTTGTGGAGGGCCTTACTAGGTAGAGAGAGAGAGAGAGACAGGGAGAGAGAGAGAGAGAGAGAGAGTGAGCTGAGGCTGAGGCTGGCCGCGAACCCGGATCCTCCGGTCTCCGCCTCCCAAAGTACTGGGATTACAAGCATGGGCCACCACGCCTGGCTTCATTGACTGATTTTCTGACTTTATCAAAACCTTAGGTCAGATACCCAGCACCTTGCATTTCAGTCCCAGCCCAGGGCCCAGCTCCTTCATGGGGGCTTGGATGGAGCCCTTGAAGCCTCCCACCCCCATCCAGTCCAATTTGGGGAATCCCTCCCCCCCCCCACTGTCAGTGGGCTACTGGGGATTGGGGCTGGGCCGCACTGAGCCTTTTTTTTTTTTTTTTTTTTTTTTGCGGTACCGGGGATTGAACGCAGGGGCGTTCTACCTCCGTGCTACACCCCCAGCCCTATTTTTTTATGCTTTATTTTTGAAACCGGGTCTCACGAAGTTGCGGAGGGCCTCACTAGGTAGAGAGAGAGAGAGAGAGAGAAAGAGGGGGAGAGAGAGAGAGAGAGATAGATCGATCGATTGATCGATCAATCGATCGCGCGTGCTGAGGTTGGCTGCGAACCCGGATCCTCCGGTCTCCGCCTCCCAAAGTACTGGGATTACAAGCGTGCGCCACCACGCCCGGCTCGCACTGAGCCTTTTACTGCACCTGTCCGCAGGTCTTCACCAACTCCTGGCCGGTTTCGAGGACAAGTCAGCCTACGCGCTCTGCACATTCGCTCTCAGCACTGGGGACCCCGGTGAGCCCGTGCGCCTGTTCAGGGGCCAGACCTCGGTGCGTACCCACCCAGACACCATTCTCCCTCGTGCCGCCAGAGGGCGCCTCTGCCGGAGCGGATTGCCCCGTCCTCTGCCTGAGTGTCTTGGAAGGGTGGCTGGGGCAGGGGCCAGAGCAGCTATCAGGCCTTGCTGAGGGGCATCCCTGAGCAGTGTACTTAGAAGCATTGTCAGTCCCCAAACCTGTTTGATCCCTGAAGCTGTTGGTTCACAAAAACACAATAGCCAACAGCTCCCAAGACCCGATATACTCAGCTTTCTGCGCTGTGTGCCCTGGTGAGAAGCAGATGTCCAAGCTGAAGGTAACTGCTCCCAAAGCTCTGTGTGTAGGCCCAGGCTTCTCGGTACTCAGATCTGTCCATCTACCAAGGCTACCTTTCTAGCTTTTCATGTTCACAGATTCCATTTTTCCCCTTTCTTTTCTTTTTTCTTCTTTTTTCAGTACTGGGGATTTTAAGGGATTGAACCCAGGACTCTGAGCATGCTGGGCAAGTGCTCTACCACTGAGCTACACTCCAGCCCAGAATTTTAATCTTCACCTAAACTCATCCCTTCCCCTTTTCTCCTCTTCCCCCATCCCCTAGCAACCACCACTCTACTCACTAGTCTAAGAGTTTAACTGCTTTAGATACCTCATACACGTGGAGTCATACAATATTTGTGTTTTTGCGATTGGCTGTTTTCACTTAGCATAATATTCTCAAGGTTCATCCACGTTATAGCATGACAGAATTTCCTATGATTTTGATTTTTTTCTTTATTTGTGGTGCTGGGGATTGAACCCAGAGCCTCACACATGCTAGGCAAGCACTCTACCACTGAGCTACGTCCCCAGCCCTCCTGTGATTTTAAGGCTGAAGAATATGGAATAAATTTTCTTTTGTTTATTTACTTTTTTTGGTACTGGGAATTGAACCTGGGGATGTTCTGTCTCTGAGCTACACTCCCAGCCTTATTTTCCACTTTTCACTTTGAAACAGGGTCTTGCTAAGTTGCTGAGGGTCATGCTAAGTTTCTGAGGCTAGCCTCGAACCTGCAATCCTCCTGTCTCAGTCTCTCAAGTACTGCGATTACCAGTGTGCACTACCATGCCCCGGCTGTATTTTCTTTATGGGTTTATCTGTCAGTGACCTTTAGATTGCTTCTGCCTCTTGGCTGTTGATGCAGATGCTTCTTCAAGATCCTGTTTCCAGTTCTTTAGGATAAATACCCAGAAGCAGGATTGCTGGATCATATTGCCTGGTTGAATTGTTAAATTAGTTGTAGCTGCTGGGCGTGGTAGTGCACACCTGTAATCCCAGTACTTGGGAGGCTGAGACCAGAGGATCACAGGCTCAAGGCCACCCTCAGCAACCTAGCGAGATCCTGTTTCAAAACAAAAACAAAAAGGGTTGGGGGTGTAGCTCAGAGGTAGAACTCCCCTGGGTTCAATTCCCAGTACCACCAAACAAAAAAAAATTGCAGCCAGGTGCACTGGCGCATGCCTGTAATCCTAGTGACTTGGGAGGTTAAGGCAGGAGGATCACAGTTCAAGGTTGGTCTAGGCAACTTAGTGAGACCCTGTCTCAAAATAAAGGGCTGGGGATGGAGCTCAGTGGCAGAGCACCACTGGGTTCAATCCCCAGTACTAGGAAAAAAAAATTAGTTGTCTGTTGTTTTCCCAGAAATGTCCACTTAGCGAGGGCCCGCTCCCTGCACAGTGACCAAGTAGCAGCTGCAGTCCCTGCCATTCCCTTGGTTCCCAGCTTTGGCTACTACTGTTTGCACTTTGTTGCTTCCCAAGCCCGGCTTTGCCTGAGGCAGCCTGTTTCTTCATCTTGTCCTGTTTTCACCTGCGCACTTATTACCCACATTGGCACAGTGCACTTGTTGGCCACATTAACTACATTGTCCTTTCAGTAACTCAGGCCGAGCCCTGTCCCATTTCAGGACCTTTGCACCAGCCGTGGCTGGCACCTGGAATATTCTTGCTACAGTCCTATATGTGGCCAAAGGGTCCCTCACTGTGGCCTTCCCAGCTAAATCATTCCACCCTGTTGCTCTGGAGCTCAGCACCCTGTTTGTTCCCTTTAAGGCACTTTGCATTCGTCAATCGGTAATGTATTTACTTGTGTAATGCCCACTGACTTTTACATCCACTGTAGGAGGGGAAGGCTAGGCTTGTGACCCAGTGCTGAGAGCACTGCTGGGCGCACTGTGGGTGCTTAAAAAACATTTGTTGCAGCCGGGCGTGGTGGCGCACGCTTGTAATCCCAGTACTTAGGAGGCTGAGACCGGAGGATCCGGGTTCACGGCCAGCCTCAGCTACTTAGTGAAGCCTCCGCAACTTTGTGAGACCTGGTTTCAAAATAAAGTATAAAAAATAGGGCTGGGGGTGTAGCTCGGAGGTAGAATGCCCCTGGGTTCAATCCCCAGTACCACCAAAAAAAAGAAAACATCTTTTGCAGGGGTGAGGTTCAGAGCAGTTCAGTAACTGGCCTTAGTCACACAGCTCCCCACTAGCAGAAGAATTTGCCTTTGGCTCTGCATGACTTGGCATTTATGTGGCTACTAATCCCCATTGTCTGCCACTACCCTTCTTTTTGTTTTTTTGGTTTGTTGCTGGGGATCTAACTCGCGTCCTCTTCCGTGAGGCAAGTACTCTCCCGCTCAGCTATACTACCAGTCCTGTGTTTTTAACTAGATTTTTTTTACTTTGATAAAAATGACATTGGACTGTGACTTGTTCTTTGTGACATTTAATGTTGGAATGTGCCTGTTGCAGTGAGTCTTTCCTGAGCTCATAGATGTCGGCCACCGCTGAACACTTCTTTCTGTTAGGGAATTTCATTTACCTGTTAGAGCTGCCCTTGTTTTTGTTTTGTTTTGTTTTGTTTTGTTTTGTTTTGCTGGGGATCAAATCCTGGGCCTCACATGTGCCAGGGAAGCACTTTACCACCGAGCTACACCCCCATCCCCATCCCTTATATTTTGAGAAATGCTGTAAGCAGAGGGCTTGTCCACAGAATTTCAGGCCTAAAGTCGACTCATTTTTTTTTGGTGAGGTCATAGTTTATCAGAAGTTTAGAGAGGAAGGGTGGCCCCAGAGGTGTCAGTGGACCAATCAGTACATGGTTTCTCCCTGGATTCCCTGCTCTGTTTTATTTAGGGTTTTTTTTTTTTTTTTTTTTTTTTTTTGCTGTACTGGGGATTGAACCCAGCGGCCTTCTACCTTGGAGCTACATCCCCAGCCCGATTTTTTTTTTTATTCATTAATTTTGAAACAGGGTCTTGCTAAGTTGCAGAGGCCTCACTAAGTAGCTGAGGCTGGCCACGAACTCGGATCCTCCAGTCTCAGCCTCCCAAGTACTGGGATTACAAGCATGCGCCACCAAGCCCGGCTTTTATTTAGGTTTTCAGCAACCCTTTTTCCAAGCACTGTGGACCCCTTGAGCTACATTTTGAGTAGATCAAGGTTTTTTTTGTTTTGTTTTGTTTTGTTTTGTTTTGCAGTACTGGGGATGGAACCCAGGGGCATTCTACCTCCAAGCTACACCCTAGCCCTATTTTTTATTCTTTATTTTGAAACAGGGTCTCACTAAGCTGCAGCTCACTAAGTAGCTGAGGCTGGCTGCGAACATGCAATCCTTCTGTCTCAGCCTGCCAAGTACTGGGATTACAAGTGTTGAGTAGATCAGGTTTAATCAAATGTATAAACTAACCAAACTCAAACTGCCCTCCCCGCTACTGTATCTCCTCCATGTTCAGTCACGCACCTGTCCCCCCTTTCCTGTGGCAGGGCCAGATCGTGGCACCCCGAGGCTGCCGGGACTTTGGCTGGGACCCCTGCTTTCAGCCTGATGGATACGAGCAAACGTAAGGAGCCCCAGCTTCTTCCCTGGGGTGTGGGGTTGGGTGGGCACCCTGCCCAAGTGCAGTCATGCGACCAAGGGTGGGGCGGGTTCTGAGGCTGCCACTCCAGCTGCAGGCAGCTCTGCTGGGGCAGCCCAGCCAAGGCAGGGCGGAGCCGGCGACCTGGGTTCTCAGGCTACGGCTCACCGCAGGGCAGCTATGTGACTGGTGACCTCCCCACTCTGGCCTTGGCTTATCAAAATGTGTAAACCTGACAGGTTTGTGGGATGATTCTGACTCCCCCATGGGTTAGAAAACTGTTCACACTTTTGCAACTTCTGGTGGACACCATATCAAACCCCACAGTACCACGTGTTCTCAGGAGTTCACATTGATTCCCCCTTATTTATGTGGCACACATTGGCCATTACTGAAATCAGACTTTCTAGGCTGCAGGGGCTCTTAGGGAGCGTGGCCTGAGGCCTCACAATAGCCACACAGGACTCAGGACACTGTGAAGCAGCACTGTCCAAGAATTCTCTTTTTTGCTTGTTTGTTTTGGTACTGGGGGTTGAAGCTGGGGGCATTCTACCTCTGAGCCACCCCTCAGCCCTATTTTATTTTTTATTTGGAAACAGAGTCTCCCTAGGTTGCTGAGAGTTTCGCTATGTTGCTGAGGCTGTCCTCGAACCTGCAATTCTCAGCCTCCCAAGCACTGGGATTACGGGCATGTGCTACCATGTCCAGCAAAGAATTCTCTTGGGTGAAAGAAATGTTCTGTTTCTGCACTGTCTCGTTGGATGGCCACTAGCCACGTGTGGCTGTGGAGCAGTTGAAATGTAGTTAGATTGAGGTACTGATTTTTTTTGGCGGTGCTGGGGAAATAACCCAGTCTCAAACATGCTGGGCAAGTGCCCTACCGCTGCACTGCATCCTCGGCCTCTGAGTTTATTCAGCTGTGATTAACTTATATAGCCATGTGTGGCAAACAGTCACTGAATGGGACAGCAGAGGTCTGCAGCCTCCAGGTGGGGTGAATGGTCACCTCACTAGATTCCCGGCATGGAGCGCGGGCCACTACCCAGCTGCGCAGGGTCCCCCCCTCAGTGCATTAAGAGGAGACTGCTGTGTTTGCTCTGTCTCAGGCCCTAGCGCTTCCTGTCAACAAATGACAAAGCTGATCAAACATGTAGCTCATCCCCCTCCCCAGCTTCCCTTAACTTTTGGACACACTGACGCATGTTTAATAGCCTTCTGTGCTCCACAGATAGATGGGTTTCTATCTGCAGAGGAATTTCAAACTATCCTATTTTATTTTATTTTATTTATTTCTTCATATTTTTGGTACTGGGGATTGAACCCAGGGACATTCTACCTCCAAACTACACCCCCAGCCCTTTTTATTTTTTATTTTGAAACAAGGTCTCACTAAGTTGCTGAGGCTGGTCTCAAACCTTCGATCCTCATCTCAGCCTCTCAAGTACTGACCACACCCGACTCAAATTACTCAAACTAACCAATTAAAAAAAATTAATTGGAGCTGCCTGGAGCCAATCGGGGACTGCTCCAGTTGGGGACTGCCGGTCGCCTGTGGCTCCTGCCCTGCTTTCCTGGGGGCTCCTTGAACTTCGGCCTCCCCAGTTGGGAAGGGGGTAAGGTGGAGGTAAGCATCCTCTGGGGGTTGGGCTCCCCGTTCTCTGAGCAGCTACTGTTACCCCTTAGGTACGCAGAGATGCCCAAGGCTGAGAAGAACGCCATCTCCCATCGCTTCCGGGCCTTGCTCAAGCTGCAAGAGTATTTTGGCAGTGTGGCGCCTCCTGGGGCTGGAGAGGGCTAGCCTGAACCCCCGCCAGGCAGGTGCTCCTGAAGCACTTCTGCAGGGCTTCCCTTGCTGGGGTGGAAGCAGCCTCCCCATCTCCATCTGGATGAGCTGCTGACTGTGTAGAGAGACCTTGGGCTAGTCAAGGCCACACTCTTGCCCCCGGCTCTCTCTGAGGGTCCTCGATCTCTCCTCGACCTCTCCTGTACTTCCAGGCTTGGGATCCTGAGAGGACGTTAGGTATTAAAACTGGCCTCCAAAAGATTGAGGGTTTGGGAAGAACCACACAAATTCTGGAGTGTACTTGATCCAAAATAAACTGGATCTGTCTGCTTTGAACCCCACCCTGGCTGATGTGTCTCTGGAGTCGCCTTTGACAGGTGCAGGAAGCCTGCTGGGTGGGGGTGGCGGGACAAGGGTGGCAGCGCTGTGTCAAGGTGTCCGCCTGCCCCTGCTAGCTGGCGGTACAGCTCTACTTCTGTTTTCTTCAAGTCGTAGATTGTGAGCTGCCCTCTTCTGCACCAGATACATGCTGTGTACATCAGGTGAGGCCACTGCCTCTGGCCTCCATGGTCTCTGCTGGGTTGGGGGAGTGGGCAGTGCTGTGTACCACCCATCAGGAGAGGCCACCGCTGCTGGTCTCCTGGTCTCTGCTGGGTTGGGGGAGTGGGCAGTGCTATGTACCACCCATCAGGTGAGGCCACCGCCGCTGGCCTGGTCTTTGCTGGGTTGGGAGGGTGGGCAGTGCAGAGTGTCCAATGTTTTTACTTCATGCTGTGTACATTAGAGCAGCAAAATATTGGCTTATGATTATAATACCAAGTTGTTTTTCTGGTGGGGAGGGGCATGGAATCCCTGACCCCAGAGGGGTTGACATGCCACTGGTCGGGCCTGGCTCAGCTGCCCCAGACCCTCACTGCCTGGTGAAGCTATTCCTGAGGGATGTAGGGGCAGGTGGCTGCCTTGCATTGCCTGCAGGCCTCCACCTGGGAAGGAAGGGTGTGCAACCCCAACAACATTCAGAAAACAAGTCTGGGCGGACGCAAGCTGGGGCAGGGCCCCTCCATGCTGGTGGACCACTCCCAGGCTAACTTGTGCTTCTAGGCAGCTCTGGGGCACTTCTGCCCCGTTCTTGTCCCTCTGTCCTGGCAAGGTGGCCTGGGCCTGGTTTCAACTGTCCTAAGAACTGCCTTCTCCTAACCTGGGGCAGCGCATGTGGGTGAGGACAGCACCCTTTACTCCCTCATCTGCCAGCCCTGGCTGGTGGTTCCCCAAGAAATGCCAGCGTCCAGCCGGGCGTGGTGGCGCACGCTTGTAATCCCAGTACTTGGGAGGCTGAGACCGGAGGATCCAGGTTCGCGGCCATCCTCAGATACTTAGTGAGGCCCTCTGCAACTTAGCGAGACCCTGTTTCAAAATAAAGAATAAAAAATAGGGCTGGGGGTGTAGCGCGGAGGTAGAATGTCCCTGAGTTCAATCCCCGGTACCACAAAAAAAAAAAAAAGAAATGCCAGCGTGGAGCCTGGGATGGGGCACCCTGGTGTTAGCTCCTTCCCCGGTTGTCCTGAGTGCATACTATGCGTTGTCCTCTTTTTAAACCTTAGCTACTCATCCCTGCAAACAGGACATTACCACCCTGAAACATGATTATACTCACCTCACACCCTGAGTCTGCACAGGGGGCCATCTCTCGTTCTAACACCATACAACCTGCTGACTCATGCCAGTCCTCAAGCATAAGGCGACGTCTCTCTGTTGGCTTGCATTTTTAGTACTGGAGATTGAACCCAGGGCATTCTACCTCCAAGCTACACCTCAAGCCCTTTATCTATTTTGTGGCACTGGGGGTTGAACCCAGGGGTGTTCTACCTTTGAGCTATACTCCTAGCACTATTTTATTTTTTATTTTGAAACAGGGTGTCACCAAGTTGCTAAGGCTGGCTGCGAACCTGTGATCCTCCTGTCTCAGCCTCCCAAATACTGGGATTATAGGCACACCCAGCAGCCCCAGCCCTTTTTATTTTTTATTTGAAACAGGGTCTTGCTAAATTGCTGAGACTGTCCTTGAATCTCTAATTTTCCTGTCTCAGCCTCCCAGGTAGGGTCTGAGCACCTCTTGCTGTCCCTCTTTTCTCCCTGGGCTCTTTCACCCCTGCTCATAGCCCTTGCCTCTTTTCTTTCAGAGTTCTCTTTTTCTTATTGGGTTGCAGGAATTCTTCGCATATTTTTGTTATTAGTCCCTTTTCAGTTTTAATTTTTTTTTTTGTGTGTGTGGTACCAGGGATTGAACGCAGGGTGTTCTACCTCCGTGCTACACCCCCGGTACTATTTTTTTTTTTTATGCTCTATTTTTGAAACCGGGTCTCACGAAGTTGCGGAGGGCCTCACTAGGTAGAGAGAGAGAGAGAGAGAGAGAGAGAGAGAGAGGGAGAGAGAGAGGAGAGATCGATCGATCGATCGATCGCGTGCACTGAGGTTGGCCTCGAACCCGGATCCTCCAGTCTCTGCCTCCCAAAGTACTGGGATTACAAGCGTGCGCCACCACGCCCGGCCCTTTTCAGTTTTAGATGTAGCAAATATCTTCTCTTTGTTCACCACCTTAGTCTGACAAAATACCTTGGTCCTGGGGCATCTCTTGAGCCAGGGTCCTGCAAGGCGATGTGATGGACAATGGCCATCTGTGAGCCGGGTGTTGCCGTCTGCCACTGCTGCTGCTCCCAAGTGTGCACTGGGGTACTTCTGGGCCTCAGATCCACATTCCCTGCTGCTGGCTGCTGCTGTCACGGACACTGACCAGCCACCAAATGAACAAGCCAGAAACACAGCATCTCCCCTCAACAAACCAGCCCCCACGTCTTACCTCCTGCCATCCTCCCTCTTCCTTCCAGGCCCACCTTCATAGTGCCACTGCCCTGCGCAGGGTGCAGTACAGCCCCTGCTTCCTCTCCAGCACGAACCTGCCCGCCCCACTGCTCTCCATCTCCAGTGCAGCACCGCACTGGGCCCAAGCCTTTCCCCCTGGGCCCTTGCGCATGCGGTTCTCAGAAGACTGTCCCCGCGTGTGCCAGGCGACAGGGCGGCACAAAGGCCTCAACTGTCCACATCTCACTGTTGAGCCCAACATGCACTGCAGGGTTGGAAGTGACCGCCCACAGGAGGCACTCAGCAAACATGGGTCCCTTTCAGTCCACGTGTGAGGGCGGGCTCCCCTCCCCGTCTGGGCTGGGGTAGCAGGGAAGGACGCAGCATGAAGAAGCATAGAAACAGGAGCTTTATTCTCTAATGTGCGCGCGAGTTCCTTACACAATCAAGGAAATGGCTTCTCTCCCAGGCATCAACTCTTTTATCAAAAGAAAATCCACCCTGCTTAGTCCCAACCTGGGCAGAAACTGCCCTGAGCAACGTTCCTGACCCAAAGCTAAAGGCTAATGAGGAGAGGGTGAGCACACACTGCGGAACCACAATGCCCAGGCTCCCCGGCCTGTGTCAGCTGCGAGGACACAGCACAGAGCCACAAGCTGGACCCCCTGCCTCCCTGCACTGCCAGAGCCGGCCTGGGAGGCTGGACAGGGGTAAGGGGGTGGCCAGGGCCTGCCAGTCAGGGCCTGTGCTCGGCATCCATGGCATCCAGGTATTTGGCTTCAATGATTCGGGGCAGCAGGTTGTAGCTGTGGAGAGAAGGGAGACGAGCAGCGAATGGTCAGAGAGGAGGCAGCGGACACCACCCTGGCCCACCGTCTCCCGGCCCGAGGCCCCAGCCGTCCGTACCGGATGGGGATCATGGCGATCATGATGAGGGGGAAGATCATCTTCATGTAGGGCAGGGAGCTCATGCCGAAGGCACAGAGCAGCAGCAGCTGCAGGACCTGCAGGCCCGTGAAGTAGTGGATCTTCCTCTGGGGCACCCTCCGGATGTAGTGCGTAGGTGGGTATGACGTCTGCAGGGCGGTGACCAGGCGTCAGTGGGCAAGGATGGCTGTGTCCACCACCCCGCCCCGCCTCCCAGGCCAGTCGCCCACCTGCTCCTTGAGCAGCAGGGCCACACGCGAGAAGAGCTGGTTGCCATCCAGGGAGGTGAGCGCGATGTAGAGGAAGAGGCCGTAGAGCACGGGCTTTGGGATCCACTGCAGCGGGAAGGGCAGCAGCAGCAGGGAGAGGCCCACCAGGACGCTGGCACCCAGTGACGTCAGCCGTGTCTCCCTCACACTCACGATCCTGCAGGGCCCAGAGCCGCGTCCCTTCTGGGTCCTTGTCCCCTGGGCCACATCCCTCCCTAGGCTGCATGTGGCCTAATGCTCCCCCCACCCCCCAGGACCCACAGTTCTTGCCCAGGTCTCCAGGGTCCACCCCTACACTCACGTCTCGTAAATGTGCCCGTTCTCCACACGCTCCTCCACTAAAGCCAGCGCCCGCACGTGCAACGGGGAGTGGGGGTAGGCAGCGTGGATCCAGGGCAACCCGAACAGCGACAGCCCCGTGTTGATGATGGCGAGGAGGAGCAGGTCCCAGTGGTAGGCAGTGCCCTTCACCAGCCTGCAGCGGACAGACACGTGGATAGAGCCCCGCTGGCCCCGGGACGGCTGCACTCTCCCTGCCGTTCCCAGCCCTCCATACCTGTTTTCTGGTGCATTGACCAAGGCAGCCACCAGGTTCTGCTCAATGAAGAAGAGCAGGGAGAGCAGGAAGCCAAGGCCCATGGTACTGCCGATGGCCCCCAGGGACAGCGAGTGTATCTGTGCCATCTCCAACAGGTTCTCACTGGGGCTGTAGCGGAACTTGCTCACTGTAGCAGGGGACAGGTTCCTGCTTGGCCTGCAGCCCCTGGAGGAGCAAGCCCACACCTCCCCCACTCACCCGTGAGTTCCAACTCACTCTCGATTTCCTGGAAGCCATAGGAGCTGATGAGGGAGAAGGTGAGCACCGCGATGGGCAGGGCGCAGTCGGACAGGGTCTCCCGCACGCACGAGTGCAGGTAGGGGCTGGGGACAGCGGGCGTATCAGTGTGGCCTGGGGGTCACGTGGCCCTCCCCCTCTCCCCTCGACCTCCTCACCTCTTCTTGAACTGGTAGAGGGTGTAGCCCAGCCAGAGCGTGCCCAGCATGATGAGGAGGCTGAGCACGGCCGTTGCACGGCCTGAGTGTGTGGCGCTGGGACTTCCTGCCATGGCCAGCTCCGTCGGGCTGGCCAAGAAGCTGGTATTGAGGGCCGTGTGGAGGCTGGTGTTGAGGCTGGTGCCAACACCCAACAGGCTCACCAAGGATGAAGTCCTTTTTGTGTAGTGGTGGTGACCGTAGTAGTACTTCCAGAAGACTACAGAACCACCCAACAGGCCTCAGTCACGTGGGCTGTGAGAAGGTGGGGCCCAGCTTTCTTCTGGATGTGGGGTCAGGGGAGGTGGAGGAGGGGAAGGGACTCTGAAGAGACAGGGTGGGGCTCTGAAGGGAGACATGGCTTCTAGGGGACAGTAGTGGGGCGAGGAGAAAGGGGGAGCTCTGGCCTTTTCTGTCAATCAAGACCCCAGTGACCTGCCCATCCACCCACTGTCCCCGTAGCCTGCTGTCCCTCTTCCACCTGACAGCCCATCACTCCTGGCCCTCTGCCACATCAGGTCACAGCCCTGAGCCTCCCTCTCAGCTGAGCTCCCTCTGCAGCTCTGCACTCACTTTTGATCATGCCCTTGACAGCGTCCATCAGGAAGGTGAGGGAGATGAACAGAGCGATGATCTCCTCTGTTGACCTGCCGGAAACGACGCACCTCGTGAGATGGGGTGTTGTTGGAAGAGAGGTCAACCCAAGCCTCTGCACAGATCACAGCCCCCCATGCAGAGGACCAGGCCCCAGGCCTCGCTCAATGAGCGCACCCAGCTCCTTGGGGCAGGAACAAGGTGGGGGCACCCCACCCACCCCAGGGTTGCAGGGCCTCAGAGGCATGACGCTGACCCAGATCCCCTGCTTTGAGGGTCCCCGCAGCTCAGGAAAGACCAGTCACCTCCTGAAGAGACTCATGACCAGGCTGAGGTTGAAGAAGGCATAAAGCGCAAGGAAGAAGCTGTTCCACAGGCCAGTCCACGCATAGAAAGAGTTGAAGTCTAGGTTGTAGTCGTCACAGATGACCCGGATCACTGCAGGCAGCGGGGTAGGGATGGCGGTCAGGACCCAGCTGAGCCTAGGACCTTGGGCACCATCTCCCGCCTCGACCCCCACTGCACCCTGGATGTAGATGGCCAGGGGTGCGGTTGTCAGCAGAATCACCAGCGGCTGCCCAGAGAAGAGCGCATACAAGAGGCCTCCGATGCTCTGCCCAGCTATGGTCTTCTGCACATCTGTGGAGGCGGGGAGGTCAGGTGGGCACCGCAGCCCGGGGCTCTGCCCAGCGCACCCTGGCCCGCCCAAGCCCTCACCGATGGCTCCCTTGGTGTTCTCATCATTGAGGGACCCAAAAGCAATCGTGGGCAGAAGGCAGGCAAAGTAGAGGAACAGGGTGGTGGTGATGTATTTGCCCACGGCCTTGCTTTTCCCAATAATGCCTAGAAAAAGGGGGACAGGACAGAGGGTTCCTTGTGGATGCAGGATACACATGGCTCCAGGTGAACTCGGTGGGCCACAAGGCCACGTACCATCGGTGAAGTCCAGTGGGTACACGGGGAACCTGCGCATGATATCCTCCCGGATGCCCTTCCCGAAAGGGAAAAAGTCTTTGCCCGTCGGGGGCTGGGGGAGAAGACAGAGTGCTGGTTAGTTGTGGCCAGCCCACGCCCCCTCCCGCTGTGCCCACCTGGACCTGGTACCTGTGGGTGTTTGTGGGTATGGAGGGAGAACATGCTGTGTCTTTTTACTCTTGGCGTCACCATGGTGAGCAGCTGTCTCTGATGCACCAAGGCCTCCTTGAATTCCTCCTCCGTGTGGGTCTTCAGGAGCTTCTGGCGGAAGGTGATGTCGGAGAACATGGTGGCGAAGGTGCGTGCCACCTCCGTTGCGGTCTTGGTGCTTTTCTGCGGGTAGGGGATGGGAGCGTGTCATCTGCAGCCCGCACAGGCCAGAGGAAGACCCGTCCCTGCCCAGCACAGGTGTCCCCAGGCAGTTGGCAGGTGCTCCACCCATGAACTGGCAGTGGGTCTGTCCCCCAGGTTCAGGGGTCACTGCACCCTGCCATAATTTCCACCACATCAGCAGATACAGCACAACCATCAATCTGTTTGTTTGTTTGCAATTCTGGGGATTAAACCCAGAGCCTTGCACATTGCTAGGAAAGTGCTCTACCACTGAGCTACAGCCTCAGCCCTTTTTTTGTGAGACAGCGCCTGTCTCCCATGCTGGCCTTGAACTTGCGATCCTCCTACCTCAGCCTCCCAGTAGCTGGGATTATAGGCGTGCGCCACCACACCCAGCTCAATGTAATATATTTCTTTTTTTTTTTTTTTGCGGTACCGGGGATTGAACCCAGGGGCGTTCTACCTCCGCGTTACACCCCTGGCCCTATTTTTTTTATACTTTATTTTGAAACCGGGTCTCACAAAGTTGCAGAGGGCCTCACTAAGTAGAGAGAGAGAGAGAGAGAGCTGAGGCTGGCCGCGAACCCGGATCCTCCGGTCTCCGCCTCCCAAAGTACTGGGATTACAAGTGTGCGCCACCACGCCCGGCGACTCTAATATATTTCTTATAAACTCAGATTTTAGTCTTGTCCTAAGCAACAAAAATCTGTGGTCGTGGGTATGAAACCACAATGGAGCCAAACATTTCCCCAGCCATTTCTCACCAACGGTATATGCACAATCTGCTGGTTTATTGGACTTAGAGGGGTCCAGGCCCATCGGGCCTTCTCCCTCTTACCTGGCCAAGGTCAGCCCTGTGTATGAGTCATGAACTCGATGTCCAGCCTCCACTGGGGCAGCCTGCTCACCTCCCAACCCGGGCACCCTGTGTCTGCCCCTTTGTGATGCACAAGCTCTACTCCTGGGGCTCTGTGCGTACTGTGTTCCTGAGGAGGAGCCCAGGGCTAGGGGATGGTTAACCTGGCCCAAGGCACCCGGCTAGGCACTCAGCTCTTAGAATATTGCTCCTTCTACTGTCCTGGCCACCTTGCCAGTTGCCATGCCCTCTAACCCGTGAGCTGTGCCAGCTGCCACGCCCTCTAACCCGTGTCACTCCTCAACACAGTGACATCATGTCCATAAGACACAGGGAAGGGACGTTCCCGTCAGCACCCTCTTTGCCTAGAGAAAACCAGAGGAGGGAGTTTACTAGAGGCAGGGGCAGAATCATCAAGAAGTTCTTGACTAGTGTGCGTAAAGCCCTGGGCTCAATCTCCAGTACCACAAAAAAAGGGGGGGAGGTCCTTCTAAGGCCTTGGGAGGGAGCTCACAATTCCCTAATCCGGAATTTTTTTTCTTTTTTTGTGGTACTGGGGATTGAATCCAGATGCATTCTATCTCTGAGCTACACCTTCAACCTATTTTATTTTTTATTTTGAAACAGGGTCTCAGTAGGTTGCTAAAAGTCTTTCTACATTGCTGAGCCTGTCCTCAAACATGTGATCCTCCTGTCTCAGTCTCCCAAGTACTGGATTACAGGTGTGTGCCACCATGCCCAGCTGCTATTCAGGAATTTATGGGGCAAACCCTTAAACTCTACCAGCTTTGGCCTGGCTAAAGCAAAGTGCCCCTGACCAGGAGGTTTATAGCCTAAGGAGTGGGGCTCCTTGGCCAGAAAACTATAAAATCAGTCAACTAGAAGAATTAGGGTGAGGGGAAGCAGGCCAAAGGCCCCAATGTTTGAATCATAGTAATTCTAAAAAGCATCTCTTTTCAATCAAAAAAGAAAAACTTTGAGTTGGGCACAGTGGTGTACACCTGTAATCCTAGTACCTGAGAGGGTGAGACAGGATGATTACCAGGTTTGAGGTCCCTGGCAGCTTAACAAGACCCTGTTTCAAAACTAAAAAAGGTAGCCGGGCGTGGTGGCGCACGCTTGTAATC
>PVJS01009714.1:30877-49761 GCA_004027185.1 Glis glis
AAAAAAAAAAAAAAAAAAAAAAAAAAAAAAACCTAAAAAAGGAGTCAGGTGTGGTGATGCACATTTGTAATCCTAGTACTTGGGAGGCTTAGACAGGATTGCAGGTTCATGGCCAGCCTCAGCAACTTGGTGAGGCCCTCTACAACTTAGTGAGACCCTGTTTCAAAAATAAAGAATAAGGGGCTGGGGATGTAGCTCAGTGGTAGAGTCTTTGTCTTGCAAACACAAGGCTTTGGATTCAATTCCCAGCACCAAAAAAAAAAAAAACAAAACAAAAATAAAGAATAAAAAATAGCAAGCCAGGTGTGGTGGTGCACGCCTGCAATCCCAGTACTTGGGAGGCTGAGACAGGAGGATCTCAGGTTTGAGGACAGCCTCAGCAAGTAGTGGGACTCTCATCAACCTAGCGAGACCCTATTTCTAAATAAAGATAAAATAGGGCTGTGGGTGTAGCTCAGAGGTAGAATGCCCCTGAATTCAATCCCTAGTATCACACACACACACACAAAAGCTGGGTGTGGTGGTCCATGCTTGTAATCCCAGTACTTGGGAGACTGAGACAGGAGGATCGCAGGTTCAAAGCCAGCACCAGCAACTTAATGAGGCTCTCAGCAACCTAGTGAGACCCTGTTTCCAAATAAGAAATAAAATCAGGCTGGGGGTGTAGCTTGGAGGTAGAATGCGTCTGGGTTCAATCCCCAGCACCAAAAAAGTAAAATTAAATAAAATATATAAAATAAAAAATATGGCTGGGGGTGTAGCTCAGAGGTACAATGCCCCTGAGCTCAATCCCTAGTACTGCAGAATATAAAAAAGGGGGGCTAGGGTATAGATCAGTGGTTGAATAACCCTGGGTTCAATCCCCAGTACCACACCAAAAACAAAAACAAACCAAAAACTTTGGGGCAACCTCTGGGGAAATTCAGTCACAACAGGGACCTAGCAAGGATGTTTCTAATAAACCACTGGGCCGAGAGGAAGGGGAAGGGAAGGACATGCTCTGAAGGAGAGGGCAGGGCAACCTGGGACCCTGTTCCCCAGGAAGCAGAGCCACCCGAAGTCCTGCACTCACCATCTTGGGTGGGGCCAGCACCAGGATGACGAAGCGAACCTCACAGGAGTTCTCCCCCCAGTTCTGCGGGCGAACCAGGCGGCTGATGCACACGTGCCGCCTCTGCAGGGCCTTCAAGGTACAGCTGGCAGGGACAGGAGGGCACATGGGACACAGCTGCCACCCTCCACCCAGAACCCCTGACTCTGACCCCTGGGGGCCTCTGTTAGGGATGTGGGATAGAGTGCTTGGGCCCTCTCCTCCCAAACTGGATGCGCCACCAGACCTGTGTCACGGGTGGGCAGGCCAGCCTCTGTGGGGACATGAGATGCCTAGTTCCAGAGTGACAAGAGGGGGCCATAGCCTGGCAACTCACATGATGCAGAGCCACGACTGCTGGTACTGCACCCCTGTGACTGTGGCAGTGACCCCTTGGATGGTATCCGACAGCAGGTGGACTGAGAACGGCAGGGAGAGGAATGGAATGTCAGCAGCACGCGCGTGCGCATACACACACACACACCGACACACACACACACACCGACACACACCCACACACCGCCTCCCCCTCCCAGGCAGGAAGACAGGCCTCACCTTTGCCCTCCATGGGGGCCCCGGCATCCGTAAAGAGCCTGGCCATGAGCAGGTCCAGGTTGCAGTCGGGTTCAGCGTGGCTGGGGTCCTGGGCGAAGCGGTTCAGCATGGTCCGCAGCACGTCATCCAGCGAGGTGGCCGTCTCGTTCAGGATGATGCTGGCCTGTGCCAGGAAACCATCCAAGTCCCGGTGTGCGCGGATCTCTTCCCCAAAGTTCTTTAACTTCAGGTACTGTGGGGACCCCAAGCACAGAACCACACAGGCCCCTGAGTGAGACTGCTGGTCCTGCCTGGGCCCTTCCTTCCTCCACGGTGGTCTCTGGCTGCCCCTGCCCACCAGGACCAACATCCCTTTCCAAAGGCCCAGCCTTAGGCTAGTTTGAGACCCCTGTTTAGGAACTCCTGGAGGCAAGGGGGGACAGGAACAGCATAAGGGGTCTAAGGGAAGCAGCTCCCTCCACCCGCAACTAGAGCCCGAGGACCGCCCTGAGGACGAGACTGGCCCTCACCTTGCGGGAGGTGTGCAGGAGCACGCAGCCACCAGATGTCTCTTCACTGTCTGGAGAAAAGGGGGGAGAGCTCAGGATGCCAGGACACCTCTTCATGTCTCTCTTGGTAGAACTGGGCCATACCTGCCCAGGTCCCTGCCCTCCTCCAGCCTGGCCCTGCTGCATCCCCCATACCAGATTTAGAAGGTTGCACCCCCAGGCTGACATTGACAAAAAACCGGATGCTCTCGCCAGACACAATGGAGGAGTTGGCAGTGTCAAAGGCCTCATCCCCCAGGTTCTCCTCCCGGACTTCAGTGGGATCATCCATGTCACTCTTGAAGTAGTCCAGAGACGCAGCTGTCATTAAGGGAGACCCAAGAGCATCCGGCCATCAGCTTGGTACACCAGGAGGGGCTCCAAGCTCAAGAAACAGGCACCCCTCGACCGTCCCGCTGGGTGCACCCAATGACTAGGGAGAGGCCTCCTCGACCCCAGGAGGCAGAACTTTGAGTCCTGCAGGGCCCCACTGAGCACGGTAGCTGGCACACAGACCTGGAGCCCCCAGCCCTGTGACTTTCTCCACTGTTTTCCAGCTGTGAGAACCAGGGCCCTGTACTGTTTTTTGTTTTTGTTTCTTTTGTGTGTGTGTATATGTGGTACTAGGGATTGAACCCATGGGTGTTCTACCCCTGAGCTACACCCCCGGCCCTTTTTTTCTATTTTTTTTTTTTTGGCGGTGTTGGGGATGGAACCCAGGGGCATTCTACCTCCGAGCTACACCCCCAGCCCTATTTTTTTATTCTTTATTTTTGAAACAGGGTCTCACTAAGTTGCGGAGGGCCTCACTAAGTAACTGAGGCTGGCCGCGAACCCGGATCCTCCCGTCTCAGCCTTCTGAGTACTGGGATTACAAGCATGCGCCACCACACTTAGCTATTTTTTGTTATGAAACAGGGTCTTGCTAGGTCACTGAGAGTCTCACTAAGTTGCTGAGGCTGATATCGAACCTCCAATCCTCCTGTCTCAGCCTCCCAAATACTGGGATTACAGGTGTGCACCACCACACCCGGCTCCCTGTACTGTTTGACCCATCAGCTTGAGAGTATGTCTAGTCCATAAACTTTGGGCAGAGCACAGGTGTGATAGTGCAGGTAAGACTACCTAGCCCCTGCCTTCCCAGAATCCCCAGGCTAGGGGACCCAAGGGAAGGCAGAAGTGACCCCCCCCCCCCCGCTGAGCTCCTCCTTCCAGGGAGGGCAGGAGAGGCGAAACATCAAGGCTGAGAGCCAGTCCACACATCACACAAGACCCAGGAGACAAGAGAGCCTGAGAAAGGGCCAGGGGGTGGCCTCGGAGGAGGCCTCATCTCAGGCCTGCCCCCATCATGCCTTTCCTCCACAGAGCGGTAGAGACCCCCAGAGCAAAGAGGCTACTGCCCCTCAATTCCTGCACCCCCCATCTTCCTATAGTTAGACTTCCTGCTAACATGCACATGTTCGTCTCTTCCCCGAGCCCTGCTGTGCCTCCCTGCAGCCTATGGGATCACAGTTTGAGTCAGCCCTGACTCTTCTGGACCAGCGGGCACCTCTTTCAGATTGTCCTATGGTTCCCTAATTGTATTCCCAGGAAAGGGGCCCTTGTAGTCCAGACCCCACTAGTGCTGGCCAACACCTGCGCAGGGATAGTGAAGGGTCAGCAGCACGCCTACACCTACCAGGCGGTGACTCACCCTGACTCACTTCCACTCCCACTCGCCAGTTTCCTCTGCACATCCTAGACCCTGTTCCCCTGATGTCCCAAGCTCAAGGACTGGTGACCCCCCAGCCCCAGGCCTGTACGACATCCACAGCCCAGAGAACTATTAGGTCAAAAGATGTTTTCCCTGCTTTTGTTGTGGAACCCATGACAAACTCCTTTCCCATTCCAGGACTGCCTTGTTTAAAGCCACCTGGTTCCCCCCAACCTGGGCCCTGTCCCAGCCTCCCCTCAACCACCCACACCACACCCACTGGCCCCCACACTGCCCATCACGGGGTTCCCTGTCTTCTTCCCCTACCCCAGGTTCTACTTAGCCTTAGTTCTCAGACCCTCTAGTGAAAGATCTTCCCAACTGGTGCCACCAGGTCCCTGCAGGGCTCCTCTGTAATGCCATGTCCCTACCTCTATCCCACAGTGCAGCGTGGCACACAGAGCCCCCCACCCCTGGGGCCCTGGTAAGAGCACATCACCTCGATGTCTAAGCACTGCCCCACTACACAACACTCTGATGGTCAGGTCAGCTCACAGGGCTGGGTGCAGGACAGGCAGCACCTAGGCAGCCCAGAGACCCAAGGACAGCGGCCTGTGCAAGCAGGGACAACTGATGCTCAAGGAGACAGCAGGAGGACCACAGCACCACACCACCCCAGACCTGCCAGTGGCCAGCCTCATCAGCTGCCCCTCTCACCACGCCACCACCTCCTAGAAAGTGGGACCCAGAGGCATTCCAGTGCCAGCGCTGGACCCGAGACAGGTGGCAAATGCCATGGGCATGCAGATGCATGGGCAAAGTTCCCTAGAAACTTGTGACCAAGGAGCTTTCTATACACAGAGACTGAAAAGTACTCACTGGAATCCTCAAGGTATCCATTCTGTGACATGGCGGAAGAGGAACTTTCTGCAAAGAAAGCCAAAGAATTGTCACCAGTCCCAGAGTCTCCTGTGCCCACCTGCAACCCACTCCACACCAACCCTGCTGATTCCTTGTGTGTGTGTGTGTGTGTGTGTGTGTGTGGTACTGGGGATTGAACCCAGGGGCATTCTACCTCTGAGCTCCACCCCCAGCCCTATTTTATTTTTTATTCTTTATTTTGAAACAGGGTTTCACTAAGTTGCAGAGGGCCTCAATAAGTAGCTGAGGCTGGGCATGAACCTGTGATCCTCCCGTCTCAGCCTCCCAAGTACTAGGATTACAAGCGTGCACCACCATGCCCGGCTGCTGATTCCCTTTTACTCTTCCCAAGAACCCACCCCAGGCCATCCTGGGGAGAAAGAGGGACAGGGACAGCAGTACTGGGGAAGCAGACCCTGCCAGCCTTAAGGAATTAAATTCCTCAGTCCAGCTGCTAGGGGCTGCCCAGGTGCACAGGGGTGAGGAGACTTCCTCAGGATGTTTCCCCCACCAAATTATTAACAGTACCCATTTCATTGATCCAGGGTTCCCAACTGACTCCAGCCTTGGCCGCTGGGGTTCCGGCCAGGAACCGGCCTCTGTCCCTGGCTCCTGTGCTGCCAAGCCCAGCACCTGGCAGGGACCCTTCTCTCTGCACATCGCACCCCTCTCTCTGACACCCTTCCCGGTCCGGGGGGCATAAACGCCCATAGCACCAGTTACCCCACCCCCTTCACGTGCCCCAGGTCACTCGGGGGCGTGTGACCTCCTCCCCTCATGTCACCTCAGTCCTGGGCCTCCAGGGAGGAAGAGCCCTTGGTCCAGAAGGGAGAAGGGGCGGGGAGTGTGTATTTGGGGAACACAAGGAGGATGTGGTGCTGTGCACGCTCCCCGCGCAGGCTCGGGATGGTCTGGGCTGTTTGCGCCTCGCTGTGCGAGGAAGGAAGCACAGGAGGGGCCGCGTGCACGAGAGGGAAGCACCTCCAGGCTCGAGGGCCCAGGGTTCGGATGCAGGTGGACGCGCGAGGAGGGAGCTGGCTGCGTCCAGAAGGCAGGGCGCGGGCAGTAAAGGCAGCGTGTGAGCCCGCAAGAGCGGGCAACACCCTCCTCTCATCTGTCCCGCGCCCCGCATGCAGGTGAACGGCCAACCCCGGCTCCTGGCCCGGCCTCCCGAGCTCTCAGTGTCAGAGCGCGGCCAAGGCCGCCTAGTTGTTCAGCGCACAGCCCCAGGCCGGGGAGCCCCCAGGGCGGCGGGAAGGTGCCACACACGAGGTAAGAGGAGTCTTTCCCAGGCGGCGGCTGCCCGGCTCGGAAGAGCTCTGCGCGCGGGGATGCTGGGGACCGCACAGCTCCACACGCCCACCTGGGGGCTCCCACCCCTCGCTGGGCACACCATTCGTTCAGACGTGGTGAAAGGTTCAAGGCGGCGGGGGCAGAGCATTCCATCAGCCACAAAGCCGTCCCGGGGCCTCCCCGCTCCCTCGCCGCCGAACTCACACCCCGGCCCGGCCCCAGGCTGAGAAGCCCCGGCCGCCCTGTCGCCCCCCGGGCCCCGCGCCCGCGGGCTGGCGGCATGAGCGTGGTGCCCCGACGGCCCCACGTCCCCGCCTAGCGCGCCGCGCCCGCGGGGACCCGGCCGCCCTTCCCGCCGCGTCCCCGCCCCATCGGCGCGATGGAACACCCACCACACCGCTGCAGATGAAACACGCGCCTGGTGGCCGTGGCCATGGCCGGGTGAGTGGCCGCCGGCGGCTGCACACACGCGCCGGGCTCCGACCCCGCGCTCCGGGACCCCGAGATCGGCGTCTCCCGAGGGCACACGGCGCGAGCCGGCGACACACCCCCGCGCCGCCCTGGGTCCTATTGCCGCCCGGCGCGGGAGGCAGCGCCAAGGGCGGGGTCCGTCCGCCCGCCTCGCGCCCGCACCCTCGGGAGGGCTGCTCTCGGGAGCCCGCGGCCACTTGTCCAGACCGCGTAGACCCGGCTCCTTCGGGCCGACGTCGCGGGGCCAGGGGACTTCCTGGGGGAAAGCTCGACGGGCCAGGGACCACGCAGCTGCGCGACGGCGGCGGGCCGGGGAGGGCGGCCGCTTTAAAGGCGCCGCTGGCCCCGCCCCCTCCGCAGGCCCCGCCCCCTCCACGGGGGGCCTCCGCCCCGCCCGCCCCGCCCCGCCCCGCCCCGTCGTCGTGCGGCTCGGCGGAGATCGCACCTCCTCCTTCTTCTTTCCTCCTTCTCCTCCAGGAAGCGTGCCCTGGCTCATAGACGGGCCGGCGCGACATCCCGGGGTTCCGCCCTGGCGCGCTAGCCGGCTGCGCTCCCGGCTCGGTGGCATCGGGTTTGCTCGCCGAGCATCTCGGCTTCTCTCCTTCCCAAAATGGCCCCGCCGCCCCGTCTCCCTTCCTGGACCCGAGGGAGCCGGGTGTGCGAGAAGTGTGCGCGCGCGTGTGTAGAAAGGCGCGCGATTCGCTGGGGTCTGACGAGTCCAGCACAGGTGATGAACTTCGGGCCTCACACCCCCTCCACTCCCTCCGCCTCTGGTCCCTAGCAGCGGGCTGGTCGCAATTTCCCCTCACTCCCTTGCTCTGTTCCCCAATCATGGAAGAGGGCGCTCGGTAAAGGTAAAAGGCACATCCATCTCTGCGCAAGAGCTGCAGGGAAGCCCCGGAGGGCACTTGACACGTAGGGGCAAACTTGTGTAGGCATGGTAAACGAAGTTGACCCAGCTTCCCCTCCCAGCAAGATAAAAACATTAAGAACACGAGGAGTGGGCGCTGTGGCGCAAGCTTGTAATCCCCGTACGTGGGAGGCTAAGTCCAGAGGATCGCAGGTTCAAGGTCAGACTCAGCAACTTAGCGAGACCCTCCGCAATTTAGCGAGACCCTGTTTCAAAATAAAAAATGAAGCCGGGCATGGTGGTGCACACCTGTAATCCTAGTACTTGGGAGGCTGAAACAAGAGGATTGCAGGTTCAAGACCAGCCTCAGCAACTTAGTGAGATTCTCAGCAACCTAGCGAGACTCCGTTTCAAAACAAAAAAATGAAAAAAGGGCTGGAGGTACAGCTCGGAGGTAGAATACCCCTGGGTTCAATCCTCAGTGCCACAAAAAAAGAAAAAGAAAAGAAAAGGAGCAATGAGACCATGAAGTGTCCCTCAAGGGCGATGGGCCTGGGGTCGAGGTCGCCTGGAACCTCTCCTCTACCCACTCCCCATTACTCAGAAGGCCTTGCTGAAGATGCCTACTCGAAGCCCTCCAAGTGGACTCAGAGGAGGGGCACAGGCTTCTTTCCTTGGGGTGAGCAGCCCTGGGAGGAGAGACACCGGGCCATTTGTGCACCCTCCACCCGGTCCCTGGGGCCTTCTCTAGACTTCTGGTTAAGAGTTCCAGGTGCACACTCCAGGCATCACAGGAGTGGCGGGGTGGAAGCTGAGGGCCGCTGAAGGGCAGCTGAATGCCCAGGAAGCAAGGCCAGCTGGCCAGGCACAGGGGCTGGACCCCTGAAGAGCCACCCGTTCATCCCAGCTGCTCCCATCTGGGAATGGCTTCCGCATCTGCCTCCCAGCAACTCCCAAACACCTGGTCCTTCAACCCAGCAGTTCCAGAACCCCCAACCTCCCGCCCCGGACTGGAGGGGCAGCCTCCTCCTCCTTCATCAGAGGAACTTGCCCTTCAGCTCACTGAGAAAAAGGAGCCCACAGCAAGCGGCCCCAGGTGCCTACCCCACCCCCTGCACCCTTCTCCCTGTCTCCCAGAGGAGCTGGCCCCAGCTGCCCGCAGGCTCTGACCTGCTATTGGAGGCTGTTTCCACTAGACTGCACTCCTGCCTCCCGTCCTGAGGGCAAATACAGGTACCTGAGGTCTCCATGCCTGTGCCCCGCTGCATCGTTCTACAGGCAGGCAGGCCGAGGGACCCAGACATGGGCCCACACATCCCCTCCCATTCCCGGCCTGGGGGCCTCTGACTTCACTCAGCCATGGATGCAAAACCATGTCCTCTGGATTCCGCACCTCACCCTTTCCAATGCGCTTCCAGCTCAGAGTGCCCCTCATGGCACTAAGTTTGCCTGGAATTAGAGTCTAGGGTAAGAGGCAGCTGTATGGTGTTTCATTAAAACACCAAAACACATAGCTGGGCGTGGTGGCACACGCCTGCTGATAAACCCAGTTATTCTGCTCAAGAAGCTGAGGTAAAAAAAAAAAAAAAAAGGAAGAAAGAAGAAGCTGAGGTAGGAGGATTGAAAGTTCAAGCCGGGCGTGGTGGCACCCTAACCCTAACCCTAACTTCTAAGCAAATCTGTTTGTTTCTGAGAATTTGAAATTAGTAGCTGGGTGTGGTGGCGCACGCTTGTAATCCCAGTACTTGGGAGGCTGAGACGGAGGATCTGGGTTTGTGGCCAGCTTCAGCTACTTAGTGAGACCCTCTGCAACTTCGTGAGACCCGGTTTCAAAATAAAGGATAAAAAATTAGGGCCGGGGGTGTAGCTCGGAGGTAGAATGCCCCTGGGTTCAATCCCCGGTACTGCAAAAAAAAAAAAAAAAAAAAAAAGAATAAAAACTAGGGCTGGGGGTGTAGCTCAGAGGTAGAATGGCTTCAATCTCCAGTACCCCCCCCACACACACAGAGGATTGAAAGTTCAAGGTCAGCCTGGGCAACTCAGCAAGACCCTGTCTCAAAAAAGAAAAAGAAAAAAGGGGGCTGGGATGTAACCCAGCACTTGCCTAGCATATGTGAGGCTCTGGGCTCCATGCCCAGCACTGCAACAAAATAAAATAAAACAAAACAAAAACGTTCCCTGAAACTCTCTTTCCCTCCAGGTACTGCCCATCCCTCAGCCACAATTTACAGCAAACCTCTCCAGTTACCCCCTCTCCCTACTTCTCTTCAATCCACCCGTCCCCCTCTTCGATCCCCGCCACTCGTGGAAGCTGCTCTCCAAGGTCACCCTGCCTCAGCTTCCTTTCCCCTCCCGCAGCAGCACGCAGCACCGCCACACAGAGCTCTTCTCTGCCTCTGAGAGCCGGCCTGCCTCCCGTCTCCCTTCACCCTCAGCTATCAAATTTCTCCTGCCCCTGAGCTCCAGATTTCCATATGCCACAGCCTACTTACCCAGTACCCCACACCCGCCCAGGTGGCTAATACACAAATCCAATGAAATGCATGCAAAATAGGGCTCCTGGATCCACCAGCCACCCAGCTAGCTGCTGCACACCTGAGCATCGCCCCGACCCACCCACATTAAACCCATGAGCAAGCGTCCTTGCCTTTCCTTTAATTAATTAATGTGTGTGTTACTGCGGATTGAACTCAGAGACACTCTACCTCTGAGCTACACCCCCAGCCCTATTTTTTTATTTTTATTTTGAAACAGGGTCTCACTAAGTTGTGGAGGCCTCACTAAATAGCTGAGGCTGCAGCGAACCTGTGAGCCTCCTGCCCGTCTCCCAAGGACTGGGATTACAAGTGTGCTCCACCACGCCCGGCTCTTGCCTTTCCTTTAATTAATTTGTGTCCCGGCTCTTGCCTTTCCTTTAATTAATTTGTGTGTGTTTGTGGGGGGGGGTACCGCAGATTAAACTCAGAGGCATTCTACCTTTGAATTACACCCCAGCCCTATTTTCTCTCTCTTTCTCCCTTCTTTCCTCCCTCCCTCCCTCCCTCCCTTCCTTCTTTTCTTCCTTCTTTTTTTTGTGGTACTGGGGATGGAACCCAGGGGCATTCTACCTCTGAGCTACACCCCCACCCTGATTTAATTATTTTATTTTGAAACAGGGTCTCACTAAGTTGCAGAGGGCCTCACTAAGTAGCTGAGGCTGGCCGCAAACATGTGATCCTCCTTTTTCAGCCTCTCATGTACTGGAATTACAAGTGTACACCACCACACCGGGTTATTCTTTATTTTTTTTGAAATAGGGTCTCACTAAGTTGCAGAGGGCCTCACTGAGTTGCTGAGGCTGTCCTCAGAACTGTGATCCTCCTGTCTCAGTCTCAGCCTCCCAAGTACTGGGGTAACAGGCATACACTACCATGTCCGGTTTTTGCCTTTCCTTTAAAACAGCTCAAAGCTGGGCGTGGTGGTGCACGCTTGTAATCCTAGTACTGGGAAGGCAGAGACAGGAGGATCGCAGGTTCGAGGACAGCCTCAGCAATTTAGTGAGGCTCTCAGCAACCTAGTGAGGCCCTGTTTCCAAATAAGAAATAAAACCGGTCTGGGGGTGTAGCTTGGAGGTAGAATGCCTCTGGGTTCAATTCCCAAAATACATACATACATACATACATACATACATACATACATACGTAGGGCTGCGGCTGGAGCTCAGTGATAAAGCACTCCTGGGAGCAATCTCTAGTACCTCCAACCAACCAAACCAACCAACCCAGGACGTTTGGAGGCTGGTGGTGTCTGGATAGTTCTCAGAGGCATTTCAAGCTAGTGCCTCTCCCAGAAGACCTCTCCACCCTCCCACTCAGGATTTCCAGCCATGCCCAGTTCCCGTGCCTCTCTCCTCTCACCCCAGACTCCTCCAAGTCCTTTTATTTCTACCTCCTGCCTGCACCATCTTGGCTGCCCTCGCCTTCCTTGGACCCCCTTGAAGCCAGCAGCTCTCCCTGAGTCCCTTGTGTGTGTGTGTGTGTGTGTGTGTGTGTGTGTGTGTGTTACTGGGGATTGAACCCAGGAGCATTCTACCTCCGAGCTACACCCCCAGTCCTATAAATTTTTATTTAAACAGGGTCTCACTAGGTTGATGAATCTTGCTACTTGCTGAGGCTGTCCTCACACCTGCGATCCTCCTGCCTCAGTCTCCCAAGTACTGGGATTCTAGGCATGCACCACCACGCCCAGCTGAGTCCCTCGGGTTTTATGAGCCTCTTGGGGTTCCTGCTGCCCTGACCTGCGTTCTGTGTCCCTCATAGCCCTTCTCCAGCTACAGCCGCAGAGCCTCCTCGCTGTTCCTGGGAGGAGAGATGCTCTATCCTTCTGTGTGAGGACCTGTCATCTCTAGTGGTTATTTGTGGAGTCCACGCCCAGCTGCCCATGAACCAAGTCCCTGACACTCCCGGCTGTCCAAGTGGACCCTGCCTGGCATGCCAGTCTCCTGGCCACTTCCAGTTCCTTGTGTAGACTGTCTCCCTCCCATGCCTCCCCGCTCCTTTCAACTTTTGCTTTTGATTGGTGGGAGCCCAGCATGAGACTGGACATACTGGTAGCTTTGAGGGGAACAGAGAAGGGACACAGCTGCCACTGGCCTCCATTCTCTCTTGGGGCGTCACCACGTCCTGCAGGTGGGTGGGAGGACGACCTCCGGGTGCCAAGCTAACAGCATTAAGTCCTCTCTCAGTTGCCATCCATCCCCTTTCTACCGAGAGAAAGATGCAGGCCCCTGCTGCTGAACCAGGCCCTTCTCCCCCACTGCACAGTATGCCAATCTCTGAAATGAGTTTTACTTATTTATTTTATTTTTGGTATAGAAGGTTGAACCCAGAGGCATTCTACCTCTGAGCTACATCCCCCCACCCTATTTTATATTTTTATTTTGAAACTGGGTCTCACTAGGTTGCTGAGGCTATCCTTGAACCTGCAATCCTCCTGTCTCAGCCTCCCAAGTATCCTTTATTTATTTATTTTTTGTGGTACTAGGGATTGAACTCAGAGACATTCTACCTCTGAACCACACACAAGCCCTATTTTAGTTTTTATTTGGAAACAGGGTCTCAGTAAGTTGCGGAGGCTGTCTTTGAACCTGTGACCCTCCTGGCTCAGCCTCCCAAGTATTAGGATTACAGGCGTGTGCCACCATGTCTGGCTTTTTATTTTTATTTATTTTTTTGGTACTAGGGATTGAACCCAGGGGTATTCTACCTCTGAGCTACACCCCTATACCTTTTTATTTTTATATTTTTTATTTATTTATTTTCTTGGTACCAGGGATTGAACCCAGGGGCATTCTACCTCTGAGCTATACCCCCAGCCCTATTTTTAATTCTTTATTTTGAAACAGGGGCTCACTAAATTGCAGATGGCCTCACTAAGTAGTTGAGGCTGGCCGCGAACTCGGATCCTCTGGTCTCAACCTCCCAAGTACTGGGATTACAAGCGTGCGCCACCACACCCGGCTTATTTTTTATTTGTTTATTTATTTTTTGCAGTACTGGGGATTGAACTCAGGGGCATTCTACCTCCGAGCTACACCCCCGGCCCTATTTTTTATTCTTTATTTTGAAACAGGGTCTCACTAAGTTGCGGAAGCCTCACTAAGTAGTTGAGGCTGGCCGCGAACCCTGATCCTCCAGTCTCAGCCTCCCAAGTACTGGGATTACAAGTGTGCGCCACCACGCCCGGCTTATTTTTTATTTTGAAACAAGGTCTCACTTAGTTGCTGAGGCTGGCCTTGAACCTGCAATCCTCCTGTCTCAGCCTCCCAAATACTAGCTTGTGCCATCACACTTGGCTGAAATGAGTTTTATAAAAGAGAAAGGAAAGCTGGGTGTGGTGGCGCATGCTTGTAATCCCAGTACTTGGGAGGCTGAGACTGGAGGATCCGGGTTCGTGGCCAGCCTCAGCTACTTAGTGAGGCCCTCCGCAACTTAGTGAGACTCTGTTTCAAAATAAAGAATAAAAAATAGGGCTGGGGGTGTAGCTAGAGGTAGAATGCCCTTGGGTTCAATCCCCAGTACTGCAAAAAATAAAATAAATAAATATATAAGTAAAAGAGAAAAGGTTTATTTAGGAGGTGGCCAAGCAAGTGGAGACAGGAGAATAAGTCTCAAATCTGCCTTCCAGAAGATAGGAATATTTATGGGATAAAGAAGCATGGTGAGAGCCAGGCGTGGTGGCCCATGCTTGTAATCCCAGTACTTTGGGAGGCGGAGACCGTAGGATCCGAGTTCGCGGCCAACCTCAGCGCGCATGCGCGGGCGCGCGATTTATCTCTCCTCTCTCCTCCCTCTCTCTTTCTCTCTCTCTCTCTCTCTCCCTCTCCCTCTCCCTGTCCCTCTCTCTCTCTACCTACCTAGGGAGGCCCTCTGCAACTTTGTGAGACCCGGTTTCAAAAAAATAAAGCATAAAAAAATAGGGCTGGGGGCGTAG
Organism: Glis glis; assembly: GCA_004027185.1. Lineage (NCBI taxonomy): Eukaryota > Metazoa > Chordata > Mammalia > Rodentia > Gliridae > Glis > Glis glis. The sequence continues at coordinate 44,749 of PVJS01009714.1, forward strand.
CGCGGAGGTAGAACGCCCCCGCGTTCAATCCCCGGTACCGCAAAAAAAAAAAAAAAAAAAAGAAGCAAGGTGAGGCTGGGCGTGGTGGCCCATGACTGTAATCCCAGTACTTGGGAGGCAGAGACAGGAGGATCGCAGGTTTGAAGCCAGCCTCAGCCTCAAATAAAAAATAAAGTAGGGCTGAGGGTATAGCTCGGAGAATGTTCCTGGGTTCAATCCCCAGCACCAAAAAAAAAAAAAAAAAAAAAGAAAAAGAAGTGGGGTGAGCCACTGTGATGGTCTCACCTGTAATCCAAGCATTTGGGAGGCTGAGAACAGGAGGATTGCAAGTTCAAGGCCAGCCTCAGTATCTTAGTGAGGCCCTTAGCAACTTAGCAAGACCCTGTTACAAAATAAAGAATGAAATAGGGCTGGGGGTGTAGCTTGGAGGTAGAATGCCCCTGGGTTCAATCCCCAGTGCCACACACACAAAAAATATTAAATGAATGAATAAATAAATAAATAAAATGGCAGTGCTAGCGTGGTCTGTGGGTCAAGTTTTGGTCCTCTGATGTCAAAAAGTCACTTAGCAAACATTTCCATTTGGTTTGAGCTGGGCAAGGCTACCTCCAAATTCCTGAAAAGCAATTTAAACAACTGTTGCCATAGTGACCATATGACAGAGGTGTTTTGTATAGAGAAGCTAGCAGAGGCTTAATATTTTCTTGTTTAGCTAAGTGATTTCTTTTTTTTTTTTTCAGTACCAGGGATTGAACTCAGGGGCATTCTACCTCCGAGCCACACCCCCAGCCCTATTTTTTTTTATTCTTCATTTTGAAATGGGGTCTCAGTAAGTTGTGGAGGGCCTCACTAAGTAGCTGAAGCTGGCTGTGAACCTGCGATCCTCCTGTCTCAGCCTCCCAAGTACTGGGATTACAAGTATGCGCCACCACACCTCGCTTTAGCTAAGTGACTTCTAAAATCAGTACCGAAAGCAAGTAACTACAAGCAAGTGAAGGTACAGGGTTTTTTCCGGTTTCCCTCGGTTTCACCCCTAAGAGGCGGCCAGGAAGGCAAGAGGGCCAACAGGGTCTTGCTCCCCTCCCCCCCGGAAGACATCTCTCTGTCTCCTCTCCCCAGCACACACTCAGTCAGGATCCAGCACTGGGCAGGGATCTAAGTGCTTTTGGTCACTGATCCAATCTGGCCAGCACACCATAGGGCAGGAAGGTTCTGGGGCTGCCCCGGTGCCTTCTGATCTGGCTTCCAGCTCCACAGCCCAGCTTCTCAGCCACAAAATACCTGGTGGACAGATTCAACCAAACCAGCAGCTGATCTTGGGACAAATGCCCCAGGGCTGAGCCTGAACTTCCCTACCTTTCATCTACCCGCAGGCCTTACCCCAGTGAAGTCCCATCATGGGCCACTGCAGCTGGTGACCCTCAGGTCCTCTGGGTGGCCCCTGTCAATGTTCGTGATCCTTGCCCTCCTTGGTCATCTGTGCCCCCACAGCTGTCCTCCCCCCCACAGCTCTCCTCACTGGTCCCTGCCCCGCCCACGGCCCCGCTCCCGACCAGCCTCCCCAGCAGCGCCAGCTCCTGGCTGGAAGCAGGTGCAGCGCAGGCAGGGTAAGACCTCTTGCCTCTTCGGGTCTGGGCTCATTTCCATCTATAAAACAAAGAGTTTGAAATGGAGTCTTTTTAGCTAAAAAAAAAATTCCATGAAGTTTTAGTCTCAAACTGAAATAATCTTCCTTATCAAGCCATCTTTCCATTTCCTGTTGTCCAGATTTCTCTATTATTTGTACATTCATTCAGGCATGAAACTTCAGAGTAGAGATACAGCATATTAAAAACGTGAAACCGTGAGGAGGAAAAATTTAAATTTCTTTACTGGTGCAGAGAAAGCAGTAGTAATTGTAGGATAAAATAGAAATATATTCACATTTTATTTGGTTACCTTTTTCAGTTTTATAGTCACTTCATTTGACATAAAATTCATCTACCCTCATGTTTTTTTTTTTTTTTGTGGTACCGGGGATTGAACCCAGGGGCGTTCTACCTCCGCGCTACACTCCCGGCCCTATTTTTTATACTTTATTTTGAAACCGGGTCTCACGAAGTTGCGGAGGGCTTCACTAAGTAGAGAGAGAGAGACATGGAGAGAGAGAGAGAGAAAGAGAGAGAGAGAGGAGAGAGAGAGAGAGAGAGAGAGAGAAAGAGAGAGAGAGACAGCACAAGAGAGCTGAGGCTGGCCGCGAACCCGTATCCTCCGGTCTCCGCCTCTCAAAGTACTGGGATTACAAGCGTGCGCCACCACACCCGGCCTGACCCTCATGATTTTTTAAAACTGATTTATTTACTTATTTATTTTGTACTGGGATTGAACCCAAGGGCATTCTAACTCCAAACTACACCCCCAGCCCTGTTTTTATTATTATTTTTATTGATTTATTTATTAATTTATTTTGTGGTACTGGGGATTGAACCTAGGGCATTCTACCTCCGAGCTACACCCCCAGCCCTATTTTTTTTTATTTTTTATTTTGAAACAGGGTCTCACTAAGTTGCAGAGGACCTCACTAAGTAGCGGAGGCTGGCCATGCCGGATCCTCTGGTCTCAGCCTCCCAAGTACTGGGATTACAAGCATGTGCCACCACGCTCAGCTTCCTGTTTTTTGTTTTTTGTTTTTTTTTTGCAGTACCGGGGATGGAACCCAGGGGCATTTTACCTTCGAGCTACATCCCCGGCCCTATTTTTTATACTTTATTTTGAAACAGGGTCTCACGAAGTTGCAGAGGGCCTCACTAAGTAGCTGAGGCTGGCTGCGAACCCGGATCCTTCGGTCTCCGCCTCCCAAGTACTGGGATTATAAGTGTGCGCCACCACACCCGGCTCTGTTTTTATTTTTTATTTTGAAACAGGGTCTCGCTAAGTTGCTGAGGCTGGTCTTGAACTTGCGATCCTCCTGTCTCAGCCCCATGAGTACTGGGATCACAGGCGTGTACCACTGTGCCTGGCTTAGCTGATCAATTTAGCAATCCAGAAGACTGGGAAACACAGGAATAGTTGGTAGATAAATTTATTTTTCTTCAAATTTTTAGAGAATGAAAGAAAAAGTTTGGAATTGTTTCAAACCATTGAGTTTTTTTCCACTTTGGCTTTTTCCACTTTGACCTCCAGGTTGTCCCCTTGGCTCGTGCCTAGTCACTTAGTCTTGTCAATTATTTCTTCAAAATGGCTCTCTGGCAGGACATGGTGGCACATGCCTGTAATTCCAGCACTTGGAAGGCTGAGACAGGAGGTTTGCAGGTTCAAGACAGCACAGGGCAACTTAGTAAGACCCTGTTTCAAAATAAAAAGGGCTGGGGGTGTAGCTCAGAGGTAGAATGTCCCTGAGTTCGATCCCCAGTACACACACACACATACCCAAAATGGCTCTCTGGTTGGTCCACTTCTTCAACACTCCAACATGACCTTTCCTCTTTTCTTGCCTTATTTTATTTATTATTATTTTTTGTGTATGGTACTGGGGATGGAACCCAGGGACATTCTACCTCTGAGCTACACCCCCAGCCCTTTTTATTTTCTTTCTTTTTTTTTTTTGCAGTACTGGGGATTGAACTCAGGGGCATTGTACCTCCAAGATAAACTCCCAGCCCTATTTTTTATTCTTTATTTTGAAACAGGGTCTCACTAAGTTGCAGAGGGCCTCACTAAGTAGCGGAGGCTGGCCATGAACCTGCGTTCCTCCTGTCTCAGCCTCCCAAGTACTGGGATTACAAGCGTGGGCCACCACGCCTAGCTTTATTTATTTATTTATTTATATTTGTGGTACCAGGGATGGAACCCAGGGGCGTTCTACCTCCGAGCTACACCCCCGGCCCTATTTTTTATACTTTATTTTGAAACCGGGTCTCACAAAGCTGCGGAGGGCCTCACTAAGTAGCTGAGGCTGGCCGCGAACCCGGATCCTCCGGTCTCTGCCTCCCAAGTACTAGGATTACAAGCGTGCACCACCACGCCCGGCTCTGGCTTTATTTAATTATTATTTATTTTTTTGCAATACTGGGGATTGAACCCGGGGGCATTCTACTTCCGAGCTACACCCCCAGCCCTATTTTTTATTCTTTATTTTGAAACAGGGTCTCACTAAGTTGCGGAGGGCCTCGCTAAGTAGCTGAGGCTGGCTGCGAACCTTCGATCCTCCTGTCTCAGCCTCCCAAGTACTGGGATTACAAGCGTGCGCCACCACGTCTGGCTATTTCTTATTAAGAGAAAGGGGTTTTTTTAGCTCACAGTTTTCAAATTCAAGGGCATGATGATGGCAAAGGCTATGCTCTTTGCTGTCACATCATGGTAGAGGTCTGTGTGTGTAAGGGGTTATATTGCCAAATTTTCTTCAGTCTCGAGTCTGAAGATGTGCATGGTTTCAGTGTTGCTGGATGCGGAGAGGAACATGCCATCCATGCTGAAGGCGAGAGAGCAGATGCTCACACACCTCTTTACTCTTCTCTGGAACTCAAAGAGTTTTGTTCCTCTGAATGGAAAATACCCTAATAACGGTCCCCTTCTCAAAAGCCGTGGCAAGTTGGGGTCCACTTGCATCAAAAGCCAGTGCTGCTAAAGGACTGTCAGGAGCTGGGATTGTATTTGCAGCTCTCAGATGAATGGTGTCAAAGACCTGCACTTCTCCAACGGTTGCACTCCCTGGATAAACCACGTAGCAGTTGTTGTTTATCGACAGTGCACACAAGCCTGCAGGGTTTGGGGGAGTCTCCCTGATGGTGTGCAGAACCTTCATGTCCCAAGTGTTGTGTATATAGAGAGACTCTTCCAAACACACGACAAGCCTCCGCCTGTTCAGCTTCACAGCCAGGATGGTACTGGAGCAGCTGTAGTTGCAGATCTCAGTTTCCTTCTTTCTTTCTTTCCTTTCCTTCCTTTCCTTCCCTCCCTTCCCTCCCTTCCCTCCCTTCCCCTTCCCCTTCCCCTCCCCCTCCCTCCCTCCCTCCCTCCCTCTTTCCTTCCTTC
>PVJS01009715.1:0-49663 GCA_004027185.1 Glis glis
TCCAGGTTCGCGGCCAGTCTCAGCTCTCTCTCTCTCTCTCTCGCTTTCGCTCTCTCTCGCTCTCTCTACTTAGTGAGGCCCTCCGCAACTTCGTGAGACCCGGTTTCAAAATAAAGTCTAAAAAATAGGGCTGGGGGCGTAGCGCGGAGGTAGAATGCCCCTGCGTTCAATCCCCGGTACCGCAAAAAAAAAAAAAAAATAAAATAAAATAAAAGTCTTTTTTGCCTTTTTGCTAAGCGCAGTGTGCACACCTGTAGTCCCTTCTACCTGGGAGGCTGAGGCGGGAGGATCACTTGAGTCCAGGAGTTCCAGATCAACCTGCGCAACATAGGGAAACCCTGTCTCAACAATCAAACAAATACACATACCCATGCTTATGGAAGAGCAATTCATAATAGCCAAGCTATGGAACCAGCCTAGGTGTCCATCAACAGATGAATGCAAAACAAAAGTGTGGTACAAATACACAATGGGATTTTACTCAGCCATAAAGAACAATGAAATTATGTCATTTGCAGGAAAATGGATGGAACTGGAGGGCTTTATGTTTAGTGAAATAAGCCAGACTCAGAAAGTCAAAATTCATATGTTTTCTCTCATGTGGAAGCTCGAGAGAAAAAAGGAAAAAAGAGTAAAGTAAGGAAATGGGAGAGGGAGGAGGAGACGGAAAGTTATTTTATTACTGGGGAATAAAATTGACCAAATTATGTTATGCACACATATGAATGTGTCACAGTGAATCCTAGTATTACATACTATTATAATGTACCAATAAAAAATCACAACAATAACAACAAACAAACAAGCCTTTTAATCCCCAAATCCTATCTAGTGTCCTATTGGTATTAAAGATGACCCAAGATGAGTTTAACTAATGTCATCAAAAATGAAACTTGATCTATCAGGGTGTGGTATGCATGCTTGTAATCAATCCCTGTACTTGGGAGGCTGAGACAGGAGGATCGCAGGTTCTAAGCCAGCCTCAGCAACTTAGAGAGACTCTCAGCAACCTAGTGAGACCCTGTTTCAAAACTAAAACCAAAAAAGGGCTGGGGATGTAGCTTGGAGGTAGGATACCCCTGGGTTCAATCCCTAGTATCACAAAGAAAAAAGAAAAAAAAAAAGAAACTCATTTCTGTAGGATTACACTTCCAAATATTTGCTCTAATTTTAATTTTTCTGTTATAGATGAAGAACTAGCACTGGATGGCACTTTTGACCAAGACCTAAGAAACTATCACAAACTCCACTGGGAAACAGAATTCAAACCTGTGGCACAGCAGCTTCTACACCGAATTCAGAGTCGCCACACCTTCCTAGAGCCCCTACCTGTTCCTTCTTTCTAACATGATGCAGATTAACCACAGAAACAGGAAGTCGGGTCTCCTTCACTCTTAAGACGTGATAACAAATATGTGAACACATTTCTCAGTATTAACAAATATCGAACATTTTCTTTTATATATATATATATATATATATATATATATATATATATATATCAAACGTTTTCTAAGTACCAGTTTCTGTGAGTAGCTAAATATTTTCAAAGAAATAAGCATTTCCTATTATTAGGTATTATGGAAAATTAATATACATGTTATATTTTCTGCTATGAGAAATATAAGATGAAAATATATGCATGTTTTTAAGTAAATGAATTTTTTCCTATTCTCTATTAAATAATTTAGTGTTACTCTTAACATCCTGATTGAACAATTTTGAGATTTAAATGCTTGTCAGGTCATTAAGTTAAATGAACTGTGCAGTGAAGACTATTAGGTTTTGTCTGTGGAAAGAACGGTGGTCACCGAGTGGAATACATGCTTCATAGGCATCTGTACTAATTCTTACTACATCTAAACATATAGTTTCTGATTAGGTACCAGTATTTTTCTGGTGCTCATATTAAGAGAAAGAATAAGCAGAAAAATGTAGAGAATAATGCTTTGGGCCATCTATTGTTCATTTAATAAATAAAATAGATGAAAAAGAATATTTTACCTTTCTTTTCATTTGAAATAAGATGACAGGACTGGACAGCCCTTGTAATTGTAACTGTGTCTAGAGAGGTGATGTAATGGGTCAGAATGAATGCAGGCTTCCGTGAATGACAGACCTGCCCTGCCAGCTGTGTGGGCCTCAAACCAGAAGCTTAATTTCTTGAGCTTACTGTAAAATGAGAATAATATCTACTTGGGAGGCTGAGACAAGAGGATCACAAGTTCAAGGCCAGAGCACAATGACTTAGAGAGACCCTGTTTCAAAATAAAAAACAAAAAGGGCTAGGGGTGTAGTTCAGTGGTAGAACTCCATTAAGTTCAATCCCCACCATCACCACCACCACCACCACCACAACAAAAGACTATTCTATTATAATGTAGTTTAGAACAAACCATTAATGGGCACAGTGGCACATACCTATAATCCCAGTACTTGGGAAGCTAAAACAGGAAAATTGCAGGTTCGAGGCCAGCATGTAGTAACTTAGTGGGACCCTGTCTCAAAATATAAAACGAAGAGGGTGGGAGGTGTAGCTCAGAGATAGAATGCCCCTGGGTTCAATCCCTAGTACCAAACACACACACAGACACACACACACGACAAAGAAATTGAGATTACTATTGTTATCCTGTACTAACAAATGAATATTTGGAAATCAAAGCAAATTTACTACTCTGCTTGGAGAAAGCTGTTAATAACTCATCTCTCAGTCAGGTGTACACTGTACTCTCAGTACAGGTGGCGCACACTTGTAATCCCAGTACTTGGGAGGCTGAGACAGGGGGATCACAAGTTCAAGGACAGCCTCAGCTAGTAGTGAGACTCTCATCAACCTAGTGAGACCCTGTTTCAAAATAAAAATAAAATAGGGCTGGGTGTAGCTCAGAGGCAGAATGCCCCTGGGTTCAATCCCCAGTACCACATACACACACAAAATTAATCATCTCTCACCCTGAAAATAACCAGGGGCTGAAGCCAGCCATCCCAGACTGTGGAAGCCTGTTAGAATAATCCTCATGTCCCAGTGTCAATAGACTTCTCAAGGGTGAGTCACCTGGGGTTCATCCCTGGTTGGGGCTCAGCAAGACCCCATGGGGATCTTCACTTTATTGTAGTCCATAGTCCATAAACACATGCTAATGGATTCAACCCAATTGACAAAATCAGTTTAAACTCAAGGGGCTAGTCTCTCTAAAACATTTAAGTATGCAAGTCTGTATTTTATCCATGGAAAGCTATATATTCTACTTTCAGTGGGAAAAAATCAAACTCCTCCCCACTCAAAACATATTCCCCTCAGTATTTCTAACTAGTAACATAGGGTGGGACACCATTACACCTGTTCTCCACACAAAACCCTCCCCCTCAGTCTCCTGCAAGTTGGACCATTTGGAACCACCTACTTGCTTTTTTAATGTAAAAAACAACACATAACAAAATCTCCCATCTTAAGTATAGTGTAACAGTACCTTTGAGCATACAGTTGAGTAGTGTTCTGTAACAGATCTCTAGAATTCTTTCATCTTGTAAATTACAATTCTGTCCCATTAAATGACTCCACATTTCTTCCCCTCCTTTTCTCTTCTCCCTCACCATTCTACTTCTGATTCTATGAATTTGGCTACTTTAGATATCTCATATTGGATTATTTAACTTAGCATAATGTCCTCAAGTTTCATCAATGTTATAGTATCAAATGGGATTTCCTTCCTTCCTTTTTTCTTTTCAGCTCTAGGGACTAAACCCAGGTAGGTGTGCTCTACCACTGAGCTACATCACCATCCCTTTTTATTTTTTATTTTTTAACATGCCTTTATTGGTGCATTGTAGTCTCACATCACAATGAATATCAATTTGATATTAACATACATGCACGCAGCTCTTAGTGTCCTTCCTTTGTAGGGTGGCGTCATACTCCATTGTATGTATATATCACATTGTGTTTATACATTTGTCTGTCAGTGGGCATTTGGGTTTTTTTTCCATACCATGGCTATTATGAATAATGTTGCTGCAAATATGGGTGTGCAAATATTTCTTTGAGATCTTGCTTTCAATTCTTTCATGTGTATATTCAGAGGTGGTATCTTAGTTTGGGCTGTGATAACAAAAATGCCATAGTTTGGTTGGTCCAGTCACAAAAGTTTCTTCCTCACAGTGCTGTGGGCTGGGAAGTCAGAGATGACCGTGCCAGCCAGTTCAGTTCGGGCTGGGGGCCTCTCCTGATTTGCAGAGGGATGCCTTCTCCGTGTGGTGGAGAGAGAGAGTCTCTCTCTCCTGTTCTTCCTCTCCTCTCCTCCCAAGGGCACTAGTCCCCTTCATGAGGGCTCTACCCTTATAACCTAATTACTTCCCAAAGACTCCATAGGGCTTCAACATGTGAGTTTTGAGGGGACACTAACATTCAGTCCATAGCAAGTGGAAGTGCCGGATCGCACAGTAATTCTATTTTTAATTTTTATGAGGAACCTCTGTGCTCTTTTCCATATAGCAACACCATTTACATTCCCACCAAGAATGCACAGAGGTTCCAGTTTATCCACACCCTCATCACCACTTTTTTCTTCTTTTTTTGTGATACTGGGGATGGAACCCTGGGGCTTTCTACCTCGGAGCTACACCCCCGTCCCTATTTTTTATCCTTTATTTTGAGTTAGGGTCTCACTAAGTTGCAGAGGGCCTCACTAAGTAGCTGAGGCTGGCCATGAACCTGTGATCCTCCTGTCTCAGCTTCCCAAGTACTGGGATTACAGGTGTGTGCCAGCACACCCAGCTGTAATCTAATGTTTTGAAATCAGGAAGTGTGAGACCCTCAACTTTGTTCTTTTTTAAGATTGTTAGGTTATTTAAGGTCCCTTGAGATTCTGGATGAATTTTAGGGTTAAATTTTCTACTTATGCCAAAAAATGCCATTGAGATTTTGATAGAGATTACATTGAATCTGTAGATTACTTTGAGTAGTATTAACATCTTAACAGTAGTGAATCTTTTAACCCAGGAAAATGTCTTTCCATTTATTTATGTCTTTAATTCCCTCTCCTTCCCCAGTACTGGGGATTGAACTCAGTGGAGCTCTACCACTGAGCTACATTCTGAACCCTTTTTATTTTGAGATAGGGTCTCACTAAGTTGCCCAGGCTAGCCTCAAACTTGTGATCTTCCTCCCTCAGCTTCCTGAGTTGCTGAGAATACAGGCATACACTACCACACTGGTGTGGTACTGGGGATTGAACCCTTTTATTTTTTATTTTGAAACAGGGTCTCTCACTAAGTTGCTGAGGCTGGCCTTGAACCTTCAAGCCTCTTGTCTCAGCTTCTAAAGTATTGGGATTATAGGTGTGCGCCATCACTCCTGTCTTCAGTGTATAACTCTTTCATCTTGTCTGTCCAATGTGCTATAACAAAATACCTTATTACTAGGTAATTTATAGACAACAAAAAATCTATTGCTTATAGTTCTAGAGGCTGCAAAGTCTAAAATCAAGAATTCAGTGTCTGATGAGGGCCACCTTCCTCCTTTTTTTTTTTTTTTGTGGTACTGGGAATGGAACCCAGCGGCATTCCACCTCCAAGCTATACCCTCAGTCTCTTTTTTGTTTTGTTTTGAAACAGGCTCGCACTAGGTTGCCGAGAGTCTCGCTATATTGATGAGGCTGTTCTCAAACCTGCGATTTTCCTGTCTCAGCCTCCCAAGTAGTGGGATTATAGGCATGTGCCACCACACCTGGCTTGGAGGCCCTTGTCTTAATGGAAGTTGTCTTCTAGCTGTTTCTTCACATGGTGGAAAGGGAAAACAAGCTCCCTTGGACCTCTTTCATAAGGGCACTAACCCCATTTATGAAGGCAAAGTCCTCTTGACCTTATCACCTCCCAAAGGTGCTACCTGTTAATACTACCACATTGGTGTTTAGGTTTCAACAGATGAATTTGGAGGGGGGTACACAAGCATTCAGAACATAGCACATCTCCTCAGTTAAGTTTATTCTTAGGCATTTTATTCTTTTGGTGCTATTATAAATGGAATTGTTTCTTTCTTTCATTTTTTTGTTGTTGTTTGTTTTTTGTGGTACTGGGGAGTGAACCCAGGGGTATTCTACCTCTGAGCTACACCCCAGCCCTATTTTATTCTTTTATTTTGAAACAGGGTCTCACTAAGTTGCACAGGGCCTCACTAAGTTGCTGAGGCTGGCTGCAAACCTGTGATTTTCCTGTCTCAGCCTTCCAAGTACTGGGATTACAAGCGTGTGCCACCATGCCCGGCTGGAATTGTTTTCTTAATTTCATTTTATGATTGTTCATTGTTAGTGTATAGAAATGCAATTGATCTTTTGTATTTTGATTTTTGTATACTGCAACTTTGCTGAATTTTTAAAATTAGTTCTAACAGCTATTTTGTGGAATCTTTAGGATTGTCTCCTTATAAGAACATGCCATCTGTACAGATGATTTTACTTCTTCCTTTCCAATTTGTATGTGTTTTATTTCTTGACTAATTACTCTGACCAGGACTTTTAGTACTGAGGCAGGAGCCTGGCTATGTCCTTGAAGACAACTCTTGGCTAAAAGCCTAGGGACAAGATAGAGGAATAAAGCTTTCTTTGCAGGCCCTCCCATCCCCCAAGATGAACAAATCAGGACCTCTCCTGGCCGCTAAGACCACAAGATAAGGCGGCTAAGTCCAGCAAGTTGGCACCACCCAGTCACAACCATATGGAGCCCAAGATGGCGCCATCCAGTCCTAGCCACATGGAGGCTAATACTGAAAATCTAGCTCAGGAAGTGGAAATGAAACCTGACCTGAGACCCTGTATTGGTACCCTGCCTGTTATTGATCCAATCAAAACGTGTCTCTCTAGGGCTATATAGTCTGTATGATGATGCTGTTTGGGGCTCAGACCTGGAGCTTTGCTCACTGAGCCTCACTGGTGAATAAAGAGATATGTTTTAACCTACTCCAGCCTCTATCTCTTGTTCTCTGTGGACCATGCCTCCTGCAACAGTACTAAGTTTAAAAGAAACGATGAGAGAGCAGGCATCCTTGTCCTGTTCCTGTTAGGGGAAAAGCATTCAGTCTTTCATCATCAACTTTGATGTTAGTGGGCTTTTCACATATGGCCTTTATTTTGTTGAGGTAGTTTGCTTAAATTGCTAGATTATTTATTGTTTGTATCATGAAAGGGTATTGAATTGTATCAAATGCTTTTCCTCCATCAATTGAGATGATCCTGTGATTTTTTTTTTTTTTGCCTCTTCATTCTGCTCATATGGTATGTTACGTTGATTTTTGTATGTTGAACTCTCCTTGTATTCCAGGAATAAATCCCGGTTGGTCATGGGGTATTATCCTGTTAATGGGCTGTTAGATACTATTTGCTAGTATTTTGTCTAGGGGTTTTGCATCAGTATGCATCAGTGGGCCAGGCATGGTGCACACGCCTGTAATACTTGGAGGCTGAGACAGGAGGGTCTCAGTTTCAAGGCCCGTGTGCCGTAACTCAGCAATACCCTGTTTCAAAATTAAAAAGAATAAAAATAGAAAGGACTGGGGATATAGCTCAGAATGTCCCTGGGTTCAATCCCCAGAACCCTTCCCCACACACATACTCATCAGTGATACTGGTCTTTAAGTGATCTGTTGCCATTTTTCTTTGTTGGGAGTTTTTTGATTACTGATTCAGTCTCCTTACTAGTTATAGATCTATTGGGATTAATTTCTTCATGATTCATTCTTAGTAAGTTGTATGTGTTGGTATAAATTGTTCATAATTATTCATAATATTCTCATATAGTCTTTATTTCTGTAACATCAGTTGTAATGTCTCTTCATTAGTTTCTCCTTTTTTTTTTCTTTCTTGATTGAACCCAGGGGTGCTTTACCACTGAGTAACATCCCCAGCCCTTTTTATTTTCTTTTGAGACAGAGGCTCACTAAGTTGTCAAGGCTGGCTTCGAACTTGCAATCCTCCTGCCTCAGCCTCCTGAGTAGTCTGAATCCTCTTTCATTCCTAATTTTAATTATTTGAATCCTTTCTTTTTCTTAATCTAGTTAAAGCTTTGTTAATTTTGTTGCTCTTTTTAAAAAATCAACTCTTAATTTGATTTTTTCTATTATTTTTTCTGCTATATATTTCCTTTATCTCTGCTCTGATCTTTTTGGCATTTCATGTAGGCCTGCCTGGTCTAATGGCAATAAACTCCCCTCAGCATTCATTTATCTAGGAAAGTCCTAATTTTTCCTAACCTCTCAGCTACATCCCCACCCCTTTTTAGTTTTTTTTTTTTCTGGTACTGGTGATTGAACCCAGGGGCATTCTACCTCTGAGCTACACTCCCAGCCCTACTTTATTCTTTATTTTGAAACAAGGTCTCACTAAGTTGTAGAGGGCCTTACTAAGTAGCTGAGGCTGGCCGCGAACCTGTGAGCCTCCTGTCTCAGCCTCCCAAGTACTGGGATTACAAGCATGCGCCACCACACCCGGTTTTTCCTTCACTTTTGAAGGACTGTTTTTGCCAGATATAGTCTTGATTTTTTTTTTCTTTTACCACTTTGAACATATCATTACTTGCATTGTATCCTGCAAGGTTTCTGCTGAGAAATCTGATCCTCTTATAGCGCTCCCTTGTAAGTGATATGTTGCTTTTCTCTTGCTGCTTTTAGGGTTTTCCCTCCAGCAGTTTATGTCTCAGTATGAGTCTCTGGCTTTATCCTACTTGTAGTTCATTGAACTTTTTTTTTTTTTAGTACCAGGGATTGAACCCAGGGACATTCTACCTCCGAGCTACACCCCCAGCCCTATTTTTTATTCTTTATTTTTGAAACAGGGTCTCACTAAATTGCAGAGAGCCTCACTAAGTAGCTGAGGCTGCCCACGAACCCGGATCCTCCTGTCTCAGCCTCCCAAGTACTGGGATTATAAGCGTGCGCCACCATGGCCCAGCTTCATTGAATTTCTTGAATTAGTATGACCTTTTCTTCAAATTTGGAGTTTAGAGTATTTTAAAAATTGACACTATTTCTTTAAATAAGCTCTCTGTCTTTCTCTGTCTCTCTTTTCCTTCTGAGACTTCCTATAATGTGTATATTGGCTTGATGGTGTTCCGTAAGACCCTTAGGCTTTCTTCACTTTTCTTTATTCTTTGTTTGTTCCTCTGACTTGATGTCAGGTGACCGGTCCCCTAATCCACTGGTTAGTTCTTCTGTCTGATGAAGTCTACTGTTGAACCCCTGTTGTGAATTTTCTTAATTTACTTATTGTATTTCTCAGTTCCAGAATTTGTTTGGTTCTTTTTTGTTTCTCTTCGCTGACATTTTCATTTTGTTAATGCATTATTTTCCTGATTTTATTTAGTTGTCTATCTCTATTCTCTTTTTGATCATCTTTTAGAGGGTTGTTTTAAATTCCTTATCAGGTAATTCAGAGATCTGCATTTCTTTAGGATTCATTTCTGGAGATTTGTTTCTTTGATTGAACTATGTTTCCTCACTTCTTTGTATGCCTTGTGATCTTCTGTTGTAACTGGGGCACTGATAAGGCAGCCACCTTTCTGAGTCTCTAGAGACTGGCTTTGTGCAGGGGGAAATCTATACCAATCAGCCTTGCTGGAAGTTCTGGAACCTCTCAAACCGTTTCTGGGGATGTGTCTTCTCTGGACTTGTGTGCGTGCTTTTATTCCAGCATGGATGGCTGCTATTCACTGTCTGAATTTTCCTAAGAGGCTCTCCTCTACTTCTCAGAAGCTGTTTCACTTTCTATTATATTCCTCTGCACTCTTGCTCCCCAGAGCCTGCAGAACTGCACACTCCCTGCTACTGTCGTGTACTGCAGCACTCACTTGTTTTCATTGGCCTCCAATCAGCATCCAAGCCATGCCATCAACTCCCATCTGTGCTTTGAGTCAGGTGAGACAGAAACCAGTCCTTCAGGCAGACCCCAGACAAGCCAGTACATTGGATGTAAGTTTTCTTTTGTGTGTGTGGTATGTGTGTGTGTGTGTGTGTGTGTGTGTGTTTGTTTTACTGAGAATGGAACCCAGAGGCATTCTACCTCTAAGCTACACCCCCAGCCCTATTTTATTTTTATTTGGAAACAGGGTCTTGCTAGGTTAATGAGCATCTCACTACTTGCTGAGGCTGTCCTCAAACCTGTGATCCTCCTGTCTCAGCCTCCCAAGTACTGGGATTACAGGCGTGCGCCACCACGCCCGGGTCGGATGGAAGTTTTCCTTCTTTCTTTCTGTCCTGAAGGGATTGCTCGGAATTGGGAGGTTTCCTGACGATCAGTCCATGCTGTGCTGGGAAGGGACAAGGGTGAGCAAAATGTCATGAAGTTTCCTACCCTTGTCAGTGCAGCCTCTTCCTGGCTTTACCTTTGTTTGAGTGCTGCAGTTTCCCAGAACTGGCTAGTTTTCCAGCTTGTTTCTAGAATTCCTGCGAAAGCATTCTGGTCCATGTGTTGTTGTTAACTGGCATCTCTCTGGGAGAATGGACATGTGATGCTTCCTAGTCTGCCATCTTGCTGTGGTCACTCTCCATCTACCTGCTTTTTGCTTGCTATGCCTTGATATTCACAAATACTTACAAATATGCTAAAAACTATGGAATAGTATCTTGATGAGAACCATGCTTACCCAATAAACCTTATTTATCTAACTTACCTATACATGGCCTGTATCAAAACTAATTTAGAACAGCAAAACTATTAGAAGAATTGGTCTTTAATTTTTAAAATGTTACTACCTTGTATATGAAGTTAAACCTAAAAAATGTGAATACAGAAACGTTTGGAATTTAGTCCATTCTTATAGTGTGAAATACTTGTTTGGCCCAATAAAGTTCCTCAAATACTACTCAAAAACTCAGATTTTAAAAATTGAATCCTAGGAACCTCACCCAAGAGTCTCTTCACAATTATTTTAGAAATTTTTTTTCTTCTGGTGGAAGAGTTTTTTTTTTTTTTTTTTTTTGCGGTACCGGGGATTGAACGCAGGGGCGTTCTACCTCCGTGCTACGCCCCTGGCCCTATTTTTTATACTTTATTTTGAAACTGGGTCTCACGAAGTTGAGGCCTCACTAAGTAGAGAGAGAGAGAGAGAGAGAGAGAGAGAGAGAGCGCTGAGGCTAGCCGTGAACCCGGATCCTCCGGTCTCTGCCTCCCAAAGTACTGGGATTACAAGCGTGCACCACCACGCCCGGCTGGTGGAAGAGTTTTTGATGTCCCTTATTCTACCTTTCCTAATTATTTTGGAAAGTGTTCATTTCAAAAATTACATAGTAACATTAGAAATCCTGTGTGTTTAGTTTTGAGAAAACATTCTGAGTAACAGGAAGCACCTGTTAAATGGGAAACATTGAAATATCAACTTTGCATCACATGAATTTTTATTACTTTAGGTATAAACACACTTTTTTGTGGTACTAGGGATTGAATCCAGGGACATTCTACCACTGAGCTATACCTCAAGCCCTTTTATTTATTTATTTATTTATTTATTCATTCATTCATTCATTTATTTATTTTTGGAGCAGGGTCTTGCTAGGTTGCTGAGAGTCTCACTAAATTGCTGAGGCTGGTCTCAAACCTGAGATCCTTCTGTCTCAGCCTCCCAAGTACTGGGATTACAGGCATGTACCACCATGCCTGGCTTAAACACACTTTTTTTACTCATTAAAAACAATTTCAAGCTGGGTGTGGTGGCACAAGCTTGTAATCCCCATACTTGGGAGGCTGAGACAGGAGGACTGCAGGTTCATGGCCAGCCTCAGCTACTTAGTGAGACCCTCTGCAACTTAGTGAGACCCTGTTTCAAAATAAAAATAAAATAGGGCTGGGGGTGTAGCTCGGAGGTAGATGGCTCTGAGTTCTACCCCCAGTACACACAAAAAAAATTCAATTTTTAAGTGAATATAAACTTCAGTGGACTAAATGGACTCTAGTTTATCTTGCTTTGTGATAATTCTACTGCTAATCAGAATCTCTACCAGAACTTTTGTATTTTCAAGACAAGGTGTGAATAACAAAGAGCAGGTGGG
Source organism: Glis glis (assembly GCA_004027185.1). Lineage (NCBI taxonomy): Eukaryota > Metazoa > Chordata > Mammalia > Rodentia > Gliridae > Glis > Glis glis. Next base: position 12,035 of record PVJS01009715.1, read on the forward strand.
GGATGAGTGAAATTTGAACTATATCCAAGGCAACTTACTTGTTGGGTTCACTTGTATTGGTATTGAGATAACTTGGCAGTAGAGGAGGGCAAAGGTGTGATGCAAATTTAGTTAGGCTAACTAGAAAACAGACTTACACATTCCTAAACATATATTGAAGATAATCTAGTTCTGATGTGATAGTGTTGTCTTCTATATAGGAACAGAAAACAGAGTAAGACAATATCCTTAAAGGTAGGTACTACCTCCATTCTATCTCTATTCAAAATTGTGTCTCCCCAACCCTACTTGTACCCTGTAAATTTGTAGGCCCTAGATTGAGCTTAATTTGTGTGTGTGTGTGTGTGTGTGTGTGTGTGTGTGTGTGTGGCATTGGGGATTGAACCCACAGGCATTCTACCTCTGAGTTACACCCCAGACCTATTTTATTTTTTATTTTGAAACAGGGTTTCACTAAGTTGTTGAGACTGGTCTCAAACCTGCAATCCTACCTCAGTCTCCCAAATACTGGGATTACAGACATGCCCACCATGCCCAGCTTTAATGTTTTAATGAATAACAGCCATGGGCCAGGGACCAAACCAGTCATTTTCAAGGTATAAATGGTCTTAGGTAAGACCCTGGAGCAGGTCCAGTACTTTGTATCTTTAAAATGACTCAAGATTTTTGCCATTTAAAGCACTGCCTTCTGATTATAGCATTATTTAAGTGTGAATCTACATGGCTTATGAAAGTAAATAGAAATTCAAAATTTTTGCTAATTGTGAATCATGACTTAAGAGATTGAGATAGCAAGTAAGATTGGAGAAAATTATTCTTTATTGAAAAATACCAATAATACTGACAGACTTCAAAAGCAATTCACGCTTCCAGAATATAAAGTACTTAATACATTTTTTCAAACCTGTTTGTATTTCAAACAGTTAACATTTTTGTAAATCAAATTTGATAACCTGACTAAAAATATTTTCCAGCTTTATTATTTAAGGAGCTGCACAACCTTTAATGTAGGGACCGTGAGGTGGGCAGCACAGGGACAGAATGCACCTGGGACTGTGCAGCACTCTAAGCAACATTTTGCACAACTTTGGTGCTGGAAACAAAAATACTGCACATAGACAGCTGCTCTCCAGCGTCAGAGAATCGTGTCAGAGAATCTTGTTAAACAGCGTATCAAAAGATAGCCAGTTTTTCTTATAATTTACACACTTTCGTTTAAGATTGCTTTTTAAAGAAAATCTTTAAAGAATGCCACCGTAATTTAATATCATCCAATAACTCTCAATGAAAAAAATTATAATGAAAGAAATGAACTGTTACCATCAAAATGGTCTTTGCTGAGCTGTAATCATTCTATGTGTTTTTAGATGCCAGAAATTTAACGTGTATGCAAGTTGAATTTGAAACCACACAAATAATGCATGTAGGCTCAGGTAATAGCAGCATTCACTTCAGTCACTAACAGCTCAGCTGGATCAGCCAACTATCCATTCCACCAGCCAACAGCAGCACCAAGGTCTTCTACAATTCTTTATGTATAAACTTAAGTCAATATCCAAGTCCTATTCTTTGCATGCTCCAATTCTTGTTATCTTATTTAACAGAAAAGCAACAGAATTTGGAGAGTTACTATTTGCTGTATTAAAACAATTATACAGCATCTTATACTGTCAAGAAGCGAAATACTGTGAACAGCAGCCCTTCTTCACGGCTCTAAACTTGAAGCTGCCAAGCACTCACTGCTCGTGCCCGCAGTGGTATTTCCACAGTAAAATAGCAGAAACTAAAGGAATCATGGCACAATGGATTTCTGAATTCTTTTATCTACCATTGGTCCTGGGGCTTGGTATCTTCCCCTGTAGACTCTATCTGCTGATCATTCCAGAATCATCTTTACTTGAGGAAAGGCATCAGGTCATATAGCGGGTAATGGCTCTCAGAGCATAAAGGAGTTCTGCTTGCATCCTAGCTTCTATAAGAAGCAGATTAACATGAACCTGAATAAAAAACACATAAAAATCATATAAGGGAGGGTCATAAGCATTCACAGCCACAGTTTCTTTTTTTCAGTGCATCTAACAAACACCAAAAATAAGTGCAGTTGTCCCTTGGTATCCATGGGAGATTGGTTCTAGGACTCCCCTTTGATACCAAAATCCTTGGATGCTCAAGACCCTTATGGAAAATGGCATGGTATTTGCATATAACCAATACACATCCTCCTTTGTACAATCAATCATCTCTACATTTATAGTATTTGCATATAACCAATACGCACCTCCTGTATACAGTAAATCATCTCTACAATGTAAATGATTATACTATATTGTTTGGGGAATAATGACAAGGAAAGCCTGTATATATTCAGTACAGTGCAATATTTTCCAAATATTTTTGGTTTGTGGTTGGCTGAATTAAAAAACGTGGAACCCATGGATATGGAGAACTACCTGTACATTTTTTATGTACCACCAAATAATTTAGAAGCCTTGGGTTTGCTGAACAAGGTATCAATCTCTCAAAACAAAAGCTATCTAATGTTAGTTTTGGACAGATGTTTTAAACTTTCATTTATATTTGATCACTCTCTTTTTGGACATTTGTTATAGTTCAGAAAATCTAGACACTGCTTTATCAGAACACCAACATTCCCTGTCAACTCATCATTAAATAATTTCTCTAAAAAAGCTTCAAAGAAAAGACATTTTTACCCATACGCAATTTAAAAGAGTTCTTGTAAAATAGCCTTTTTTCTCATAAGTGGTGACAGCTATGCTAGCACTTCTGAGGATGGGCCAGCCTACCTGACTTCCTGCCTTTATTCTTTTACTCTATCACCATAATGGGGCTCCCTTTCAAGGGGTACCTGAGACAGCTGTCCAGGAATGTTCTCTGGGTTGGCAGAAGTAATAGTGTTGGAGGGCTATTAGGTGACATGAAGGAGAGTAAGACTCACTGCTAACTTACAGATTAAACCAGCCACATCCAGCACATACCTTCTCAGAGTGCTTGAACTGCCTCCAGAAGCTATCATACATTCTTTTGGTAACCTTTTCTGGAGTGCAAACAACAGTTTTGATATAAACTTTAAAGCTACGATCCAATAGCTGGTTAATTTCACCATAGTCATAGTCATCATATCTGTTGAGAGAGAGAGTGAAAATTAACAAGATTTTCAGTGTATAGTTTGTTTTCTTCCTATAAAAGTATGCACAGCAATAGTAAATGCTATATTCTTTTTCCGTCTCTGTGTAGATAGCTGTCCCCCAGAGAAATAGCTTTATGATGTTTAATTGGGGGTGGATGAATGAATATAAAGGTAAAAAGTAGAGAACTTAGGGAGTGGAAAAGAAAATTTTCTAGTGCCCAAGCAAATTATTCCTGAAATTTGACAATATTAACAGTATAGCACTGGGTAGCAAGCAAGAATGTATATTTACAATCATGAACAAACAATCACACTGTGAGAAACCAATTGTGAAAACACAGCCTAGAAGTATTGCTGAAATAAAAAAAAAACTTCACAAATTAGACAACTGGTGCTATTATATGTTATAAAAATTGCAATTCACTTGTGTAAGACGAGTTTCTGGGGTCAAATGTGAAAAAGGGCGGGGTGGGGGGCATGGAGCAGGAAGGCTGGTCTATACATGGTCTCATGGTGCCTACACTTAGGAGAGGTTGTCCTGCTTTAAGCCAAGATGGCTGCATGCACTAGTGTATGCTCTGCCCTTAGATTCCAGATCACAAAGGCACTGAACCTGCCTACTGGGTTTTCAGTGGAAAAGGAAGAAAATTCTTGGCAAAGCTACACCATTCAGGAGGCTAAAGTCAACAGTCTGGCCACTGATAAGTGGAAATTAGTTTAAAACTTATCAGATGTGCCTTAAATGTCCAAGCAGTTTAGAGTAAATTAAAAAGGGTTTGTAGATTTTGACCAGAGTTGCTACTAAAATGAAAAGCAAGAGAAAGCTAGATTTACAACTAAAATAACCAGAAATCAATGCAGCATGAACTCTGTGCATGTATGTGTGAGAGGTGGTGTATATGGCTGTATTTTCTGTATGCCATAATAATGTGCTGAAGGCATAACGAGTTTTTTGTTTTGATTAAGTATTCTCTTCGGAAGGAGCTTGAGAATAGCCAGAGGGGCAATACAAAGATACCAAGTTTCAAGAAGGTAACAAGTGTGTCCTAAGATAGGAGATGAAACACAAAGATGTTCAGTGACAGACTTTGCCTCTTCTCATCTATGTTCTGGGACCAGCACCATCTTGCTTGCCTTCCTCTTTCTTGGAGGCAGCTGTCATTTAGCTCTGGTCAATGTCCCTAACTCCCCCACCCCCTGCCTGACTAGGAGAAAGGGAAAAAACTAAGTTGAAGAGGAAGTGTGAAAACAAGTTACTAGGGAGGGATGGTTGTGAGTATATGTATATGTGTGGCTGATGTGCTCTAAGCCCCTGAATAATTTAGCCTAGGGGAAAAAATATCTTTACGGATATAAGAAAACAGACTAACCGTATTCCAAACATGCAGTGAATATAGTTCCAAATAGCCCGTCTAAGCATCGAGGTATCAACGTCTTTGTGCATTGCCATTGTATTGTAAGTAAGATTGTAAGCAATGTGAAATTTTTCATCAATCAACTGCCCCACATCTGGATAAAGGCGATTTACTAAAGAATAACCATGGTCTTCCCAGCAGTAGTCCTAAATATACAGAATAGAACAAATATGAGCAATTAAAATGTGGCCAGATACACTGAGTTCTGTATCCATGGCTCTGCATGTGGTAAGATCACTGGCAGTTAGTCTACTGCCTTTCATCCCCAGCTCCTAGCTTCACTTTTACTCCAGTCTGATGTTTTCAATTCCCATTCTGCAACATGCCAGAGGTTATGTTTTTTAACTCAGCAAGTTTAAGAACCAGTGGGGTCTTGTCCCCTTATGCATAGGCCACTGGTTCCCAGCTTTCTCTCTCTGACTCTCTACTCAGCCTCTAGAGACAGCCCAGCTTGAGAACCCTCTTATTTCCCATCACTGCAGCCATTCAAAGGATCCTCACATTTTGTGACTCCCTTGCTCCCTCCCTCCTTCCTTTCCTTCCCCTGGTAGTAGGGAATGAACCCAGCTAGGCAAGTGCTCTATCACTGAACCACATTCCCTTGCCTTTTTAGTTTGTGACAGGGTCTCACTGGAATTACAGGTATGCACCAGTTATTATTTAACACTAATTCCTAACAATAATTGGGAAAGTTGGGAGTATTGACTCATGAATTAAATATTTACCTATCTAAATTAAATATTTAAGCAATAAATTCAAGACATACATTTAAACTACAGTATGATTCTACTGACTTATTAGAAATAGTCTTACAAAATTAGAGTATAGAAGCTGGGTGGTGCATGCCTGTAATCCCAGTACTTGGGAGACTGAGACAGGAGGATCACAGGTTCAACCCAAGCCTCAACAACTTAGTGAGGCCTTTTGCTGTTTAAAAAAAAAAAGGGCTGGGGGTGTAGTTCAGAGGTAGAATGCCTCTGGGTTCAATCCCCAGTACCACCACCAAAAACAAATTAGAGTAGAGAATAAATATTTCTAGTTAATTGATATTTCTCAACTTTTATTCTGGAACTAGATGATAACAGTTACTATTGGTCCTGATACAGCTTGTAAAACACTTAGTTCTCAAACCTACATTGCTCTTTCTTATGTCAGACTGAGATATTTCTAACCAATCATGTGCATACAAGTTCCAATTTTACCTGGACACGAAATGTTGGAACATGCATCCCATGTCTAGAGAAATCCTTATAGCCATAACTAGTATCCTCAAAGTGACGAGATACATCTCTTGCTGGTGTAACTTCATCATCATCTGAAATATTTAAAAAAAAAACATTGAAACTTTTCAAAAATGGAATACTAGTTACAATTCAATTTACCTATACAAGTAAAAATAAGATAACTTATTCTATGATACTGAATAACCAATATTAACCAAAATAAAGTCTTAAAATAATAAAAAGTAGCTTACTTACCAGTAAATTGAATGTAGTAAAAGGAGATTCTCCATTATAAAATGAACATTCATAGTTTCTCTACGCCTTTCATTCCCTCTTTGATAGACTCTCTCTCCCTGTGTCCCCACCCCAATTTATAGATTTTAAAGTATGTGTTCAAAGTATGAACAACACTCTTTTGGATGATCTTTATTGTGATAAAAATATTATAATCAGCTATACTCTAAAATTTAGCACTTTGATACTATTTTTGTTAAATACTAATGTGGTATAATATGTCCTGTGAGTTGACTTTTCTTTCTTTTTATTTTATTTTATTATTATTTTTTATTTTGGTGATACTAGGGATTGAACCCAGTTACACCCCCAGCCCTATTTTACTTTTTGTTTTGAGACAGGATCTCACTAAGTTGCTCAGGCTGGCCTTGAACCTACAATCCTCCTGTCTCAGCCTCCCAAGTGCTGAGATTACAGGTGTGTGCCACTGAGCCTGACTGTGTGAACTGACATTTTTACGTTTTGCTTCCTGCATTGCTCCTGTCTTTTTGGATTACCATGTTTAGGAACTGATGAGATTTGTTTTAAGTAAAATACTATTTTATGACAATTCCATATCTTTAGGCATAAATAGAAATACAAATTTTCCTTTGAGGAAAAACAAGGTAATACCTAATCTCCATTTATTAAATTAGATTTTTTCTTTCCTTTCAAGAAACTTGATGCTTTTACCACTTACATTTTTTTCCCACTCTATTATTGTCAAAGTATATTTGAAGACAGTTTATGAACTTTTTCTCTTTCAAATTACCTGGTTTATATCTATAGCCTGCATATGGATAAAGGTTAAACATAAAGGATTTAGGTGGTTGTTGGTAATTTAATGACTACCTCCTTCTACAAAGCATAGAATTTTAAAGCTAGAAGCAATCTTGGAGCTTTATGAAATCAATTTCTTCATATGAAAGAAAAGAAAAAAAGGGTCACTCATATGTTCAGTGACTTAAGTTCACAAAGCTTATTAGTAGTGATTTTAGTGCCAGAAGCCAAACCAAATCCCCCCTCCCTTTTTAGTTGCCTGCTTTAAAAATTCAGCGTAAGTAGGAATATTTATGCAATAGCCTTTCTAAAAGGAAAAACATGTTTGGATTGATGTTTTAAAATGAATTTAAATTCTCTAAATAAAAAAGTTGGGTTTGCAATAGAAATTATATCGACTATATAATAGTTGTTTTTACCTGAAGAGAAGACATACATGCTCTCTCTTTTTTCTATTTCAAAACGTGAAGCCATCTCTTCCTGACTCGCCTCCTCTTCATCTCGACACTCCTGTAACTGCCTCATCTTTTCCATAAGGGCTTCGACCTCAAAAACTGAATCACTTACCTGAAGAGAGAACACAAGGTTACAAATGACATACACAGAATGACATATGTTAATTTTATTTTTTAGGCCTATCTTATATGAATTGTACGTTGTCAGAATATAGGAAAAACAATTTTTTGGGGGGTACTGGGGATTGAACCCAGGGGTGTTCTACCTCCAAGCTATACCCTGAGCCCTTTTAAAATTTTTTTATTTTTGAAACAGTCTTGCTAAATTGCTGAGTTTGGCCTCGAAGCTGTAATCCTCCTAAGTACTGGGATTACAGGTGTGAGCCACCATGCCCGGCTTGCAACCAATACACTCTCTCTTGAATCTTTTCAGAATCTCCAAGCTTTGATAAATAATCAGAGGTCAGATGCAGGCCTATAGCATGAATCAGGGTGAAACTGGTGTCTTGGGAACTTGTCAGGATAGGGCTGTGAACAATCTTGGGAAAATGATAGCCCTTCATGTGCTAATTTCACCATATGCTACCTTTTATTTAGCACATGATAAACATCAAGCACTGTACTAGCCATTTTATTTCTTTAGAGAGATTTCATCTAAATCTCACAATAACTTTGGTGGTGTTTTACCTTTATTTAGACATGAAAGAACTAAGGCTCAGAGAGATTTAATAATTTGCCCAAAGTCAAATATATAAGTCAAAGGTAATTCAACCTGTTTAAATCTGTTTCAAAAGAATACAACTGAAGTTAGAGTGGTGCATGCCTATAATCCCAGTATTTGGGAGGCTGAGACAGGAGGATCTCAGGTTGGAAGCCAGCCTCACCAACTTAGCAAGACCCTGTTTCAAAATAAAAAAATAAAATAGGGCTAATATAACTCAGTAGTAGAGTTCCCCTAGGTTAAATCCCTAGTACCACATATACACAAAACTACAACTGAAAAAATGCATACAAGGTGTGTTAACATGACTGAGATTTCTCTCTTGAATTATAAAATAAACCTTTGTTTTTTCATTATAGTAAAAGAATGCAGAGGGAATTTTTATCCATAGTATAAAGAATTAAAATTTGCTTATAGAAAACTCAGCTTGTTCTGATCTGTTTCAAAGACATAACAAAACTGAGAAAACATAAGACAAAGAAGAGAAGGAACAGAGGTAAAAGCATTAACAAATTTACATTCACCTGGTATCACCTTCTATATTTGTACAAAGTTAAACATGAAAAAGAATTTTAAAGGGAGAAATTTCCAGACCAAAGTGACTGAATCTTTTAAGTAATGAACAATTTTAAGAAGCCAGCCTGTTATAACTGCTGTACAGCCTGTTGCCAGGATGTAACTGGCAACAGGAAGTCTCTACCACCAGGCCACACTACTTTCAGCCTCCCCTCATCTCATTGCTGTAGCAGTTCAATATTGGCTGGCCCTCAAGGGGTGTATGCTGTTGGCTCCTGGCCCTAAAGTTACTTGAATGCAACCTCCTAGAGGGGCTTATAATTTTGTATATCTCTTAGCACCTAGACTAGTGATAGACATTTGGAGGTAGTAAATAAATTCATTCTTTATGAATGAGTAAATATAGGGGCCTAATATCTCTATGGACTAAACAGGGTGGATTTTCTAAGGCACTAAATAAAAAAATATAATAGCAATTATAATTAATCTTATTAAAATCCCATAACAAATAATACTTACTGAAATATTTCCTGCTGAGTTGACCTGCATTTCATCCACATTGTGATTGCCATTTGTAATGTCACAGATGCAGTAGTTATTAACAGAAGGAGGTCTGAATGTGTGGCCACCATCACAATGAATTTCTGGACTGATTCCACAGCCAAATGTGAATGAGGCAAGAGAATGATAGTGTGTGAGTAGAACTACTGCATGTACCAATTCTGCAAGAGACCAGCTGTGCTCTTCAGCTTTTAAAAGCTCCTTAGGAAAAAAAAAGAGAGAACATTATTTTTATACTAGGATGTGGTGTTAGTGAAAGTATATGGTTAATCTTAATATTTAATCTATTGAAAACAGGATTAGTTACCACATAAAACCTAGTGCAAAATTATAATTTGAAACATGTAGAACCCATGATTTGCTAATTTTTATGAAAATGTACTCACAAATAGAGCTTAATGTCGTTGATGACACATTCATTATTAGTGTTTTTTTGAAATAGTGATTTAAAAATGTAATAGAACGTATTTTGTTTAAAAGCAGTTGCTGTATTTCAGATGTCAGATTGTGAATAAACTACTGTTTTTATTTCAAATGTAATAAATTTGTGTTTCAAGTAGAAGCTACCGTGTGGAATTTCTGAGTTTTGTTTATTATCAGGCCTCCTCAAGGTATTTTTAAGATGGGGGTTTGAACAACTTGACTGAATATTCCTACATCATCAAATTATATTTATTTTAAAAGTTACACATAAAATCTAAAATTCTTCAAATTCAATTCTGTGCCTTCTGCTTTATTATTTATTTTATATTCTGTGCAAGTTTTCCATGACAATAGAATAGCTATTGTATTAATCGTATTCAAATCTTGTATCTTCTTGACAATATCTTCCATTATGTAACAGTGTCTAAAATGTTTTAGAAAATAGAAAAGACCAAAAACATGTGTTTTCAAGAATTTCTATGGTAGGGTACACATTTCTAGAGAAAGTTAATATACTTTTACTCTAGAACTAGTCAGGAACTAGTCTAAGATGGCATTTAAAAAATAGAGATACACCATAATGAGATGCTATTTCATATCTATCAGAATGGCTAAAACCCCCCCCCCCAAAAAAAAAAAGAATGGCTAAAATCAAAAACACTGACACCAGGTGCTGACAAAGATGTGGGGCAACAGGAATGCTTCTTCATTGCTGGTGTAAACTGGTACAGCACATTGGAAGACAGTTTCACAGTTTCTTACAAAGCTAAACATAGGGTTAACTTTTCATCCAGCAGTCACACTCCTAGTTATTTACCCAAATGAGCTGAAAAATTTTGTCTGCAAAAAAACTTGCACATGAATGTTTCTAACAGCTTTTTTATAATTGATCACATGTGTCAGTAATCAAGATGCCCTTTCACTAGGTGAATGTATAAACAAAGTGTGGGATATCCACACAATGGAGTATCATTCAGCAATAAAAAGAAATGATCAAATCACAAAAAGACACGGAAGAAGCTTAAATACATATGGCTATATAAAAGCCAATCTGAAAAGGCTAAATACTGTATGATTCCAACTATGCTAAATGAAAATCAATCTGAAAAAGCTAAAAACTATATGATTCCAACTATATGACATTCTGGAAGTGGATATAGAGATAATAAAAATATCAGTAGTTGCAGGGGTTTAGGAGGAAGGGGAGAGGAATGAATAGATGAAGCACCAGGCAGTGACTTTACTATTCTGTAGCATACAGTAATGGTATTATGACATTGGGCATTTGTCAAACCCATGGAACACAACACAAAGAGTGAACTCTAAGCCAGGCTTGACGGCACATGCTAGGAGGCTGAGACAGGAGGTCACAAGTTTGAGGTCAGCCTGGGCAACTTCGTGAAATCCCATTTCAAAATAAAAAATAAAAGGCTGGGGGTGTAGTTCAGTGGTAAAACACCCCTGGGTTCAATCCCCATTCCCACAAAAGAAAAAGGAAGAAGGAAGAGGAGAAGGAGGAGGAGGAGGAGGAGAAGGAGAAGAGAAAAAAGATAAAGACAGTGAACCCTAGTGTGAACTCTGGACTTCAGTTAATAGTAACATATCAACACTGATTCATCACTTATAACAAATGCACCACACATATCCTAGATGTTAATAATAGGAGAAAAATGTGTGTCTGTGATAAGAGGTTAAGGGGGTAGAAAATGGGAATTTCTGGTGCGATTTTTATGTAAACCTTAAACTTTTCTAAAAAATAAAATCTTAAGAGATAATAACTTCACTACATACCTCAATGTGTTCTTTGGTAATAAGCCAAGGTCTATGAGCTAAGACTTTGTTGAGTTCTCCTAAATTCTGTAGTTTTTGAGGAGCATTTTCTAAGCCATTGAGCCACTTGGGGTCCCCACCAACATGAAGGAAATCATTTACATGCAGGTTCACTAAGTAGGAGCACTGATGTCTTGCTGCAGCCTTAAGAGAAAATAAACAGATATTCTAATTACAAATGCTAAAATCTTGAACTACTACAAATCTGTTTTTGTTATAACATGCAAAGCAGCTAATTAAGTTTCGGATGAGTATATTTTCAAATGTTCCATGAACTACAGAAATAAAGTTTTTGTATAAACCATTTAAAAATTCAAATACACCATAGAAAACACCTCAGAAATATTCCAAGAACAAAATATCTGATTAAAAAATATCTGAGCCGGGTGTGGTGGCACATGCCTATAATACCAGTACTTGGGAGGCTGAGACAGGAGGGTTGCAGGTTCAAGGCCAACCTCAGCAATTTAGCGAGACCCTGTTTTAAAATAAAAAATAAAAAAGGGCTGGGGGTGTAGCTTGGAGGTAGAATGCCCCCTGGATTCAATACCCAGTACTAACAACAACAAAAATCTGAATTGTGGAAATTTTACCTATATATCAACTTTCAGAACCTCAGATTAAGAAGAAACTTCAGTTAAACTGCCAATCATAAAATGATGCAGTATCATTTACAAACTGAACAGAATTAGCACCACTTATGTCAGTGTGAATTATTTATAATAATGAAATAGACCTTGTGTTCTATTTTATTCCCTAGGGAAGAATAGTATAAGTTGTATAAATATATGATTTTTTTGGTTATACTTGAGAGCATTCTTATTTAAAAACAAAAAAACAGACTAACAGGAATCCTATTGCAAGTCAGAATATAAGTATCCCTGTGTTTAAAGCATTAACTCTCTCTTAAAGAGATTAATAAAAGCAGGCAGAAAGAATTCTTCACTGAATTTTTACAAACCATTATTCCAATGTAGTGCCGATAATGTAGGGGTAATGGTCCATCCATTTGCAGTAGATAGTGTTGAGTTTTTAAGAAACTTTCTAAATATTGTGGGTGGAAGACCATCACTAATGTAATGTTATCCAAACGACCCAAAGCAGCAAAAGAATCTGCAAATAAAGCATGCATCTGTGCGTCTTCACTCCCCACTTGGAGAATCTGTATAAATGAGAGAAAACCATGGTTACATAAACTGTAAATTGGTTAAAGAAAATATGCATGGGCTGCACTGTGTCATTTAGAAGCAGATTAAATTTAGCTTAAGAGAGGGGTTATGAATTTAAATTCAACTGGTAGCAAAACAAAAGAATAAATAGTCACATTATATAGTAGAGGATAAACAACAAAGGCTGAATATTAAAGTCCATCAAGATCTGCCGCTTGCAGACTTGGCCAGAATCCAGACAAAGAAGCAGATTTAGATTATCAAACTTGCAGAGCTTGCAAACAGACACTAAACCCTTTCCTTACATCACCACCTACTCTCACTCAGTTTAAGGAGAACCACAATTAACTAAATAGCAAACAATCCTTAACAAAATAAAGCATAGACTCTTTTACATATATAGAACTAAAGTCCCAATTTAGTGTTCATACCAGCCTGTAGAGATGGTCAGGACCAAGTAACTCTGTTTATGGGCACACCTAGGCAAGGTCTAAATATAAGCAGCTGGAGTATTATTAGTAAAAAAACAAGTCCTGGCTTTACTTAATTAAATATGGGTGGTGTCAAAAAAACATCATGAAATACTAGAAATCAATACGACAACATCAGCTTTCTAATCCCATAGATTCACTGCCAAAGCATGATTAACTGCGATCAACTCTGTGTCAAACACGTTGTTGACCAACACTTGTTCACATGCCAAGTTGTGGGTCATGAGAACTTTTCCTTAAAAGCATACAGTTCACTATGTACTTTCACAAACAACACACCTCTTTTTCTGGGATGAATCTGCTTGGTCCGTGTCCTAGTGGTCGAGGAATTCGAATTCCAAGTTCCTAGAAAAGTAAATCACACCATCTCAGGCCTCCAGCAGTAAACAACTTGAACTGAGGATACAGGAATGGAAGGGAAAAACAACCAGTTGAACAGAGACAGGCTTGTTGTGGTGGTTTGTTTTCATGGCTATATATACATACCAACTCTTCTGTTTGCATCCCATAGCCAGCAACAGCTTATAATACCACTCTGACTAAAAACAATAAAACCTGTTTCACGAAAACCAGAGTTTTGCATAAAGTACTTGGCAGCAAGTCTAGAACAGAAAGTTCAGCACATAGCAGCCAACCCTGTGGGCTGTCAGTGATACAAAATAAGACCAATGTGTTTGCACATCCAACACTCAACCAAAACATCAATCCCTGTGCATCTTGTCAGGAAATGAAAAAGCAATACCTCCACATAGATGTCTTAAACAGAAAGTATAATTATTGTATCTATAATAATACCTCTCAGAAAGCATAGAAATATTATGAAAAATAAAACTAGTTAAATTCATATAGAGAAAGTACTACCAGACTTTCAGTGGTTGGGTAAAACAATTTCAGAGAAACTCATTTTGTTTCCAAGTTTGCTTTAGTTTTTTATTTATAGAATGTTATCAACTTGCTTATTTTAGGTGGGTTTTTTTTTGTTTTGTACTGGGGATTGAACCCAGGGGCATTCTACCTCCGAGCTATACCCCCAGCCCTATTTTTTATTCTTTATTTTGAAACAGGATCTCACTAAGCTACAGAGGGCCTCACTAAGTAGCTGAGAATGGCCATGAACCTGTGATCCTCCTTTCTCAGCCTCCCAAGTACTAGGATTATAAGTGTGCGCCACCACCCCTGGCTAACTTGCTTATTTTAGAGAAGCCCAAATAATTAAACAATACATGGTTTTCTGCCTTTTGACATAGTGAATGTAGAATTTTGTACTTTATATTGACGGTATAGCATGGTTAGCTAAAACAATCTACTATTAGGACTTCCTTTATTCCTCCCAATACAAGGTACTTATAGAAACAAAACCATAATTATATAACCAACCATTTTTAGCAGAGAAGACTATGTCTTATCAATCTAGTGTCCAGAAGTTCTTCAAAATATACACCAGATACTATTTTTTTTTTAGTACTGGGGGTTAAACTCAGGGCCTTGTGTATGCTAGGCAAGGATTCTACCACTGAGCTGTAGCCTCAGCCTTCATTTCATTTCACTTCATTTCACTTCATGAGAGCATCATGCTAAATTGCCTAGGCTGTACTTGAATTTGTGATCCTCTTGCCTCAGCCTCCCAAGTAGCTGGAATTATAGGGGTGCATCACCAGGTCGGTCCAGATATTTTCCCTTTAAAGAAAAAGGGGAGGGGGCATAGGGAGGACATGTGCCAGCAATTAAAGAAATGTGGTCCAAGTGGATGAACCTTTTGAGCAGAATGGATTTTTAAAAACTAATCAAGCAGAATAAAATTTAAGAGAATATTTATTAGGAAAAATCAATACTTAGATCTAAAGTAGGCTTTATTTGCCAACCAAATACATAGAATAATGAAAATCAAACCTGGAGGTCAGTGATTTCTTATCCTGGTTATTCCACACTTAAACTGAAGATAGTATATAACATTATACCCTTCATTAGAGGGCACACAACTTACTGGTCTGCCCAAGTAAATGTCTCAATTTTAATATTCTGTAATAATTGCTAGATGAAAACACATTTCTATTATTCAATACATCATACTGGCACAAAGGCAGGCATTTGTGTAAAATGATGACTCTGTTAGCCTTTCTATGCTGAATCTCTGATCCAACTATTTATGTTTTATACATATTTACAGGGTTAAAACTATAAGGCTAAAATTAACATTTATCCCTTCTTATTTCTTTAATCTTTGAAAATTTATCTTGCCTAACAAAATGTATTGTATATCAGGAAAACACCTGTTTCAAAGGCTTATTACTCATTTTAAAACTAAGAGACACTATATTTGGGACTTTAGAAAATGAAAAGGTGACATTTCAAATAGGGGAGAAATGGAGTATTTGCCAAATGATATTGGGACAACTGGATACCCACTCAGAAAAAGTGAAGTTGGAGCCCTAAATCATATCTTATTCCACAATAAATCAGAGTTAAGTATGAAAAAACAAAACCAAAAAACAGACAAACAAAAACATTACAGGCTGGCCATGATGGTGCACACCTATAATCCTCGTACTTGGGAGGCTGAGATAGGAGGATTGCAGGTTTAAGGCCAGCTTCAGCAACTTAGCAAGATCCTGTTCCAAAATAAAAAGGACTGGGGTATAACTTGGAGGTATAATGCCCCTGGTTTCAATCCCCAGTACCAAAAAATCAAAACAACACATTACAATACTAGAAGTTTACTCATGGAGTAGAACTCAGAATGCCACAAAACCTAGAAGCCACAAAGTATAAGATTCATAAATTTGATGACATAGAAATAAAGACTTTTACAAGTGAAAAGTAGATATGTATAGTCAAATGTGAACAGAAAACTGAGAAATATATTTGCAACTCATATAGCAAAGAGCTAATTGTTGTTTTCTTTTTTAGTGCTGGGAATTGAACCCAGGGCCTCATACATGCTAGGCAAGTACTCTATAACTGAGCTATACCTCCAGTCCTAAAATTTGTTTTAATATAAAGACGCCTATATATCAATAAGAAAATTCCCAGCAATACTGGAGATTGAACACTGTGGTGCTCTACCACTAAGTTACAACACTTATAACACTAAGTTATAGTCCTTTTTTTTGTTTTGGTGGTTCTGGGGATTGAACCCAGAGACATTCTACCTCTGAGCTAGACACACAGCCCTTTTTTCAATTTTTTTTTGTTTTGAAACAGGGTTTCGCTAGGTTGCTGAGAGTCTCGCAAAGTTGCTGAGGCTGGTCTTGAACCTTGGATCCTCCTGTCTCGGACTCCCAAGTACTGGGATTACAGGTATGTACCACCATGTCCGGCCCCAGCCCTTTTATATTTTAATTGGAGACAGAATCTTGCTAGATCTTGTGATCCTCTTGCTGTAGCTCCCAAGTCACTGAGATTACAGGCATGTGCCACTGAACCCAGCTCCAACAATATTATAGAAAATAAGCAAAGGACATCGATGGTTCAAATAAAAGAAAATACGAATGGTTGAAAAAGTGCTCAATACTCACCAACTGTAAGTTAGTTACATAGAGTACCATTCTCCTCCAAAAAAACTGCTTAAGATCAAAAAGTTTGATAACAGGCTGTGTTTGAGAGGGGGTGGAGAAATGGTAATTAATTGCTTATATATTTTGGATGGAAGTGTTTTTAAGTGTGAGGGAAAAATATCAAGAGTATAAAGAGTATAAAGAATATAAACTAGCTGGGCATGGTGGTGTACACTTGTTAATTCCAGTACTTGGGAAGCTGAGATAGGAGGATCGCAGGTTTAAGGACAGCCTTAGCAAGTAGTGAGACTCTCTTCAACCTAGCTACATCCTGTTTCAAAATAAAAATAAAGCCGGGCGTGGTGGCGCACGCTTGTAATCCCAGTACTTTGGGAGGCGGAGACCGAAGGATCTGGGTTCGCGGCCAGCCTCAGCTCTCTCTCTCTCTCTCTCTCTCTCTCTCCTTAGAGAGGCCCTCCACACCTTCGTGAGACCTGGTTTCAAAATAAAGTATAAAAAATAGGACCGGAGGTGTAGTGTGGAGGTAGAACGCCCCTGCGTTCAATCCCCGGTACCGCAAAAAAAAAAAAAAAGGCTTGGGGGTATAGCTTAGAGGTAGAATGCCCCATGGGTTCTATCCCCAGTAACAACAACAACAACAAAAAAGAATATAAACTACTGCAACCTCTAGGGAGGACAATTTGCAATACTAATCAAAATTTAAAAAGTCACATCCCACCAGGCATGGTGGCACCCACTTGTAATCCCAGTACTTGGGAGGCTGAGATAGGAGGATCACAGGTTCGAGGCCAGCCTCGGAAACTTAGTCAGGCCCCTAGCAACTTGGAGAGACCATGTTCCAAAATAAAAAATAAAAAGGGGGTGTAGCTTGAAGATAGAATGCCCCCGAGTTCAATCCGCAGTACAAAAAACTCATCATATCTCTTTGAATCAACAACTACACCCTAACAACCTATAGATGGGCTAACATTTGTGAAATGTGATATGTAAAAGGATAATCACTGCAATATTATTTCTAATAATATAAAACTGAAAACAACCCAAGTGCTCATCAATAGGGGACTGTTTCAGTGAAGTTCAATATGACCAAAAGAACAGCATGCAGGTCTTACAAAGACTGAAGGGTTGGCTTTAAAAGACCTCCAAGATTCTAGGACTTTATCTTACAAATGCACTAACAGCACGTGGGTGTTTTTATTTTTTTTTAATGAGACCATATAGATATCACATGAGCTTTAAAACAAAGAGATTGACTTATATTATTCTGGTCTTGTTGCCATAGGGAAACATACTTTGCACACCAAACTATTATAAAACAATAATTTTATAATTCTAAGAAGGTGGCTATGAATGCTTCAGATATAGAATATTTTCCTATAGGTATAGTGGCCTTACGCAATTTTTGAGTCTTTATAAATCCATTCTTTCAGTTTAAGTGGCCTTATTGATATCACTCTCTTCCCTGTTCTTTCATCCTTCAATGGCCAAACCCTTCTTTCCCAATTCCTTTAGAAATATATTCTTAGCCAGGCATGATAACACAAGCCTGTAATCCCAGTACAGGGCAGGCTGAGACAGGAGGATCACAGGTTCGAGGATAGCTTCAGCAACTTAGTGAGACCTTGTTTCAAAACAAAACAAAAAAAAGGGCTGGGTTCAGAATGCCTCTGGGTTTAATCCTCAGTACCAGGAATATCTACATATATCTACATCTATACATATACATATACATTGTTTTAGAGCAGAGGTTCCCAAATTTATTTGCTTTACTTCCTCCTTTTCAGGAAAAAAAATTACTCAGTGTGAATAATCAGAAAGATGCAGTGACAAATTTGTATTATTTTATGTATCTGTATTTTGTTCCAGCACCTTGGGGGGTATCACCTACTTTGGGAATCTATGTTTTAGAGTGAAAAAATTATATATTTTAAAATAAGATGTTAAAGCCAGGTGCAGTGGCTCATGCCTGTAATCCCAGTACTTGGGAAACTGAGACAGGAGGACCACAGGTTCGAGGCCAGCTTCAGCAACTTAGTGAGACTCTCAGCAGCTTAGCAAGACCCTGTTTCAAAACCAAAACATAAAAAGGGGATGTAGCTCAGAGGTAGAATCCCCTGTGTTCAATATCAGTACAGAAGAAGGAGGAAGAAAAGGAGGAGGAGGGGGAGAGGGAGGAGGAGAGGGAGGAGGAGGAGGAGGAGAGGGAGGAGGAGGAGGAGGAGGAGGAGGAGGAGGAGGAGGAGGAGAAAGGATGTTAAAGCAAACATTCTTGTGGATGGATTAGAGGCCCATTACACAATACCTCAATGTTAAGATTACATTCATTCCTTGATGAGAGAACTGGAGACAGATGAATGGAAAAATTGAAGTGAGACCTGTAAAGGAGTCACTGACATTCAAGACTTTCATTTTATTATTTTGTCCAAGTCTATTTCGAGGTGAAATGGAATTTCGCTCAGCTCATATTTGGGTTACCAGAGTCAGTCTCCAGCTAAGCTGAAGAGGCTGTGAGATGTTTGTGCCACTGATAAAAAGCAAAAGAAGATATGGTAGGCGTAGAAACGAGAGATGTGAAAGAGAGAATTGGGAGAGGAGGAAGAAGAGGAGATCGATTTTTTAAATAATCCTTTCCTAAACAGAAAAGGTTGATCAAGATGGACATAATGAGAAATAGTTACTACTGTTCTAGAACCAAATAAATTTATTCTTCTATATTTGAAGGCTAGACTCAAAAGATGTTGTTCTCTCTTAGCTAATATGGATACATGACAGGGAAACAAGAACAAGACATGATCTTTTCAACTTAATATCATGCCCAATACAAGACAAAGGGCTAATTTGGGGGTGTTCCCAATAAGCTCTGAGATTGCATCCCAATTTGTCCCAGTCCAGATACTGACCGGAAATGGGTTACTAACTATCCAGTCTCTGACTGCACACACACTAGCTTCTGGGGAAAGTAAATAGGTGACAATTACTTTAAGATCATCAGTGGAACTTGTTTTCACTGGAACTTCTATAAAGACTCTGCATCTTGGGATCTGGGGAAAGTACCAAAGTATAGCACAATAATGGAAGAATGTTGTTAAAACTATTTTTTTTCCCAGAACTGGGGATTGAACCCAGGGGCATTCTACCTCTGAGCTACACCCCAGCCCTATTTTTTATTCTTCATTTTGAAACAGGGTCTAAGTTGTGGAGGGCCTCACTAAGTAGCCAAGGCTGGTCGCGAACCTGCAATCCTCCTGTCTCAGCCTTCCAAGTACTGGGATTACAAGAGTGTGCCACCACGCCTAGCAGAAACAATTTCTCTTATGCATCGTTTCCCCATGAAATGGAGAAAAAAGTACAGAGCAGTCAGACGGCTTAGGCCAAAATCATTACCCTGCTGTCTGGTAAGTGCGCAAATGCCAACAAAGCATTTAACCCTAAATTAATGGGTCTCTAAAATAGGGATGAAAATAAAATAACAACAATAAGTGGGGTGTGTGTAATCCTCCTGGATTACAGGTTCATGGCCAGCCTCAGCAATTTAGGGAAGCCATCCTCAACTTAGTGAGACCCTGTTTCAAAATAAAAAAATAACATAGGACCAAGGATGTAGATTGGAGATAGAATGCCCCCGGGTTCAATCCCTAGTACCACAAAACAAAACCATCAATCCCAATACCTCACATTATATAACTATAGAATATTTTACAAATTATACATACACACAAGTCCTTTATTAGACTCTAGCCTTGTTTTGGGTACAAGGTCTAACAGATTTATCTGTCCAGTTTAATAGAAGAGAACAGAAGCCGGACGTGGTGGTGCACGCTTATGTAATCCCAGTACTTTGGGAGGCGGAGACTGGAGGATCCGGGTTCGCGGCCAGCCTCAGCTCGCTCGCTCTCTCTCTCTCTCCCTCTCTCTCTCTCTACTTAGTGAGGCCCTCCACAACTTCATGAGACCCGGTTTCAAAATAAAGTATAAAAAAATAGGGCCGGGGATGTAGTGCGGAGGTAGAACGCCCCTGGGTTCAATCCCCAGTACCGCAAAAAAAAAAAAAGAAATAGAAGAGAATAGGTAAGGTGGTATTCCTACAACGTGGCTGGCACCCTAACATTAGTAACACCTGAGAATCAAATGGCCTTTTAGTTTTCTGCTTATTTCTCAGCTAACATAAACATGCAAAAAGCAATCTAGGGCTAATAATTATAATATGGCAACAATAGCAGAAGTTAATTCGAAGTATTTACTATGAGCTCAGCAATGTTTTAAGTTCTATTATCTGTAAACAAGGAACATGCAATTTCTGCTATTAAAACCTAGAAAGGGTATTTAGAGTTCTACAATCTTCATGAAAAAGAAATCAGTGTCTAAGATTACCTTTTTATCAGTCTATTAGATAGGTACTATTGTTATATCCATTTTGCACAGCTAAATGATGTCTGAAATCAAGTATTTGAGCTGTTTCAGCACTAGTGAGTGGTAGAGATGAGGGATGAATCCAGGAAGTTTAGTTCTAGAGTTGGTATCTCTCTCTCTCTCTCTCTTTTTTTTTTTTTTGGTACTAGATTGAACCCAAGGTGGGGTTGTACCTCTGGGCTACACCCCCAGTCCTTTTTTATTATGAAACAGGGTCTCATTAAGTTGCTATGGCTGACCTTGAACCTGCTATTCTCAGCCTCCCAAGGCTGGGATTACAGACATGAACTACCACTTCTGGTCAGATTTGGTATCTTTAATTATTACTCTTTTGAATCTCTTTCAGAGTTCTTAATACCTTGGAGATCCATTTAGATATCACTCTTATTAGCCAGGTGTGTTGGTGCATGTCTGTAATCCCAGTACTAGGGAGGCCAAGACAGGAGGATCACGGGTTCAAGGCCAGCCTCAGCAACTTACAGACCCTATTTCAAAATAAAAAATAAAAATGGCTGGGGATGCAGCTCAGAGGTAGGATGGCCCTGGGTTTAATACCCAGGACCCCCAACTCCCAAAAAGATATCACTCTTATTGTATGATAATATTCTTGGTTTCTAAAAGCTTAAAAGTTTCCCTTTTCTGGAAAACTCCCTTGTGAAACATTTGTTCCATAACAAATTAGTTACCATTCTATTTTCTAGCAAGCGTTGATCAAAAAAGGCACTACAGGTGTTCAATGGGGGTGGTCATAAGTCAAACTAAATGCATTTCATAACTTCCTATTTAGGTTACTTCAATTATTTCTCCATCTGTAACTGTGAGAAACTGAATCAGACTGAACAAAATTTGGCCAATCCAGATTCTAGGAGGTAGAACTGCCAACAGCAAATGGTCTTGTTGAAAAGCAGATGTTGATGCTAATCACAGCACAAACCTCACAGGTTCTCTGTCACAGTGTGGCCGGAAAAACTAACTTGAGAACTCCCCGCAACAATACTAAGCATCACCTTTGAAAGAGATGGCAACAGCTTCCACCATCACTATATTGCTTCAAATCTCTGATATGCTTCCTCATCAGTATATATAATAACACATTAATTTTCAGAGTATGAAAATTCTTAGTGGCTATTGATAGTACCACAGAAAGACTATGTATGTATTGTACCACTGTATGAATTGGTATTTGTGTACTGAAAATATTGTTTTCACCAAATGTTTCAAGTTTGTTACAGATATATTTAAGAATCTATATCAATATCCATAAGTGAAAGAATGATTTGCTAAAAATGCAAAACGAAAGAATATTTGTTAGCTTTTGGTATCCTCCTACTTGAAAAATTTCTTGAAAAGTAAAACAAGGAAATCATTTAAATCATTTTATTATTTTCACTGCACTTGGTGCATTTTTTCAAATCCTGTCTAGATATTTCAGCATAAGTTGTAATCACAACATTGATATATTAACCTTATTTTTAAAAATTACAAAAGCAGTATGTGTTTTTTGAAACACATTTCAACAAAGTAAAGATATATTGTGGAAAAAGTATAAGTCTCAATCCCACTTGCCCTTCTTTGGGAGAATCATGGCCTATAGCTGGGTGCTGGCCTTCTAACATTCAAAGTATTTAAATAGAAATTTCAAGATCTAGAAGTGTTATAAATAAATATCTCTACTATAACAGAGTATACTAGTATTTATTTGTCATTAGTGCTACTATGGTATTTAGAAATATGGAAAATGCAGGTCTCTCTCTTTTTTGGTACTGAGAATTGAACTCAGGGACATTCTACTGCCTAGCTACACTCCCCCATCCCCTTTTTATTTTTTATTTTGAAACAGGGTCTCACTAAGTTGCTGAGCTGGCCTTGAACCTGCTATCCTCCTGTCTCAGCTTCCCAAGTACTGGGATTACAGGCATGCACCAACATGCCCGGCTCAGGTTCCTCTTTTTTGTATGTGTGTTCTATGAACTGTATTTTAGAAAATAAAATAAAAGCTTACTGACTTCCAAGTATTACATTTGGGATGGGGATGTGGCTCAGTGATAAGAGCATTTGCCTAGCATGTGTAAGGCCCCGGGGTTCAATCCCTAGCACAGAAAAAAAAAAAGGTATGACACTGGGAAAGCTGACTTAATGCTTTACTATGCCTTACACTTTGCTATTTGAAAGAACTGTGTCATTAATTCTTTTGTTAAGTGACTAGTTTTTCTATAAAGCACTACTTCCTAATTTATCTTCCCACATGTTGGATGTATTAAAAATCAAACACAACTAACTATACAAAGCTTCCTGGTTTCCTGAACAGAATCCCACAGGCACTATAATCAACGTGCAAGTTAAAATATATCTCTTTATCTTCAAGTTTACATGCTATATTTAGAAATTCTAGATCTGGGCAAGAACCAGGATTCTGCACACAAACACCACCAGAAATAACAGATCTATTCAGTCATGATGATTGGGGCTCATTTCTTCTCAAAATGAGAAAAGATCTGTTATGGCCTGCAAATAAACTGTAAATGCCAATTCAACACTTTCACACTGTTTTCTCTCATTAGTAAAGCTTCCAGAGCAATGTTATAAGAGATTTTTAAGGTTGTTCTGTTATCTGTAAACAAGGAGCATGTAATGCATCCATCAGTATTAAAATCTAGAAAACATATTTGGTGTTCTATAAACTTTATGACGTTCATTTAAGTTTTTATGAATATACTGTTAATATACTGTTTTCCATTTACAAAAAAAAGCCATAATTACTAAACCTGACTCATTTTAATGGGCAAAGCTGCAGAGAAATTATTCACATCTCGATTTCTCGAACTAAGGCAATATTCACAGCATTCTAATTTCAATTCCAGTTTCAATGAATATTTCTCTACTTTGTCCCTCATCACCTTCTGAATCAAATCTTTTAAAGGTTCGAATTTTAGCTAAGGTCATTTTAGTAACTTTCAAACGTTGTCCTATTGGCAACCACTTAGAGAAAATACAAACTGTTACAATTACATAGCTCTCTTGAAGGCCAATTCAGGCACAACGGGGATGATTTAATAAACACGGGTAAACGCTGTGCAAAACGTCACTGAGCTTGCAGAACACATCTATTGTAGGCAACACAATCTTTTAACTGATTCAAATATATATCTTTCTTTTTTTTTAAAAAAAAGTAGGAGGCAAAGGGGGTGAGGGTGGCTGAATCATGTTTTGACAAGATGCCAGCGGGGGAAAAATCCACAGGCTGTTTTACCGCAAGACTAGAGCTTTGTTGGGCTTCAGACTTGTGGAGACTTGTACAGAGACAACATCATTTATGTTTTGGAGACTTCCATTTAAATGGCCGAGGCAGCTGTCTCGCCCAGCTCAGCGTTTTCCGGCCCGGGGTCGACTCTCGGGGGAAAGGTCTCCCCACCGCACACAGGCCGCCCCTCCACCCGCCCCCACGGGGAAGGAGGCCGGCCCGAGGCTGCGCCGCCGGCGCCCGCCTCCCCGAGGGCGTTTTCGGATGCTGTCGGGGTGCTGGTGTGGGGAGGCGACGCGACCTCCGCCAGGTAGCCCCGGCCCACCCAGCCCCTCGCCCGGTACCTCGTCTTGGCCGCGGCCCCCGCCGCACTGCTTGCAGCCCAGCAGCTCCGAGACGGCCAGTGAGGCGGAGAACGCCTCGTTCGCCGCGGTGGCCAGGCGCATGTCGGCGCGGGGCCGCTGCGGACGCGCGAGGAGGCGAGAGCTGGGCGACCGGCCGGGGCTCGGGCTGCAGCACCTCAGGCAGCGCGGACGTCGGGGGCGGGGCGGCGCGACAAACAAGCCGCGCGGCCCCGCCCACGCCTGTCACTCCGCCGCCCTGGCGGCCGCACCCGCCAATGGGGGCCGGCGGCGCCGCATAGCCCCTCCCCCGGGTGCCGAGGGGCTGGGGGCTGTAGGTGACCCGACGCGCGCGGCTGGGCACCAAGCCACCTCGAAGGCCGAGCCCCCCGCAATGGGCAAACTCGGGGTGGGCCGGTGGTCGGCGAGCACTGTGGCTAGAAGGTGCCCCACGAGCCCTCGGGTCTCAGGGAAAGGCGACTCTGTCCTCCTGACAGCACCAGGAAGAATCAAGTTCTCTTTAAAATTGCCGATAATGCCCAAACGACGCTGAATGGGCCACAGAATGCAGGAACAAGTAGGAGACCATGGCCTATATTCAACGTAAAGTTTATTTTTGGCAAGCTATGTAGAAACTATAAATATCACTCTCCTACACAGATCTTAAGCCTTGGTAGCAGATCTCTGAATTGTCTTTTCTCTTCCCTAGTATATTTGAACGCTTTATAATTTCTAATATGCCCTTATAAGCACCTTGGGTTATAAAGAAAAAATTTCTCTCTCTGAAATCTGATGAGGAACTTGGGAAAATGTAGGTTATAAAGGAGCACAAGTAACTGACATTGTTAGATCCAGAACCCAAATCTACTAAATCCTGTGTCAATACTATTTCCTTCCTTACACAGCTCAATTAACTTCTTTTCCACGTTTGCCCTTGTATTATTATTATTATTTCTTTTGTGTGGTACTGGGGATTGAACCCAGGGCATTCTACCTCAGAGCTACACGCCCAGCCCTTTTTAATTTTTGTTTTTGAAACAAGGTCTCGCGAAGTTGTTCAGTCTTGCTAAATTGCTGAGGCTGGTGTCGAACCTGCGATCCTCTGTCTCAGCCTCCCAAGTACTGGCCCTTGTATTTTCAAAAGTTTACATGCTCAGATCTGGGCGGGGGGGACTTGTAACATTTTGACAGAAGGAAACAAATGGTGTTTAAATCAATAAATACCGACTCATAAATCAGGACTCATAAATGAAAGTAAGTTTCAGTCTTAGGAGTGAGGTTACAGTGTCTCTGGGAAAACCAAGTTACTCTTTTAGGTCTTGAACTGTCTTTTTTAAAGTAGCAGGTTAAAAATGGTTACTTTTTATTTATCTCCTCCAGATAAATAAGATAAATGTTATGTGTTCTCATAAACTGTCTTTCAAAATAGCTAATGTACCCCAAATACTTTTTTGTTTTACTGGCCAAGAGAAGCAATTTTGGGTTAATGTTTACATAGAAGAAAAGGCTACATAGGTTTCTAAGTTCTTTTCCACTGAGCACAGCTACAAAAATAAATAGTATAATCAAATGCCCACTCAGTTATAAACAAACAAAACAAACCCAGCAGGTAAGTTGTTCAATTTGCAGCAATATAATGTACCCTCAAAGATAAACTGGTTGTAAATGAATAACTTAGACATAAAAATGCATTTGATGTATGGGCTCGTGAGCTATAAAATCTAGTTAGAAAATGAGGGAAGTACATGAAAAATGACAACTTTGGTTCTAGAAGAGTTGAGCTGTGATTTTGTTTTCGAAAGGAACAACATAGCTTTAGTATCTAGCAGGCATAACCCTATTTGTGACATTAGAATTATTCTCCATTGCAAAATGGAGAAGGCTTACCCTTGTATTTTCTTTTTTTTTTTTTTTTTGCGGTACTGGGGATTGAACCTAGGGGCGTTCTACCTCCGTGCTACACCCCCGGCCCTATTTTTTTATACTTTATTTTGAAACCAGGTCCCAGACATATTTTTTTATACTTTATTTTGAAACTGGGTCTCACGAAGTTGTGGAGGGCCTCACCAAGTGGAGAGAGAGAGAGAGAGAGAGCGCACTGAGGCTGGCCACGAACCGGGATCCTCCGGTCTCCACCTCCCAAAGTACTGGGATTACAAGCATGTGCCAACACGCCTGGCTACTTTTATATTTCTAATGGGAAGCAAGGCAAAAGCAGGCATTGGCCCCAAAGTGGTTTAAAACTTAATTTAACCATTAAATTCAAGTTAAAACTGCAAACTGCATTTATATAGTAGTGTTTGATATTTAGAGCTTGATAAACATTTATTGGAGAAGCATTTTAGATATACTGAAATTGAATAGGAAGCTCCAATAAGGATTCCTTTTTCCCCCCAGAAAGTTTCAATCTATTCTTCATTCTAATGCTGCCTTACATGAAAAGAAAAATAATTTTAACTTATATTCTAATTCAGTGGTTTACTAGAACATTCAAGCCATTAAATGTCAAGATTCCTTTATGGTCTCTATAAAGATTGACCTAAATACTTCAAAGAGTACTAATTTCTGCTCTCTTGCATAGAGCAGTACTGTGAATTAGTCATTCTTTTCTCCAACATAAAAAAAGTTGCCTCCATATAAATCTAGAGTGATCAGTGTTCCAACAAATGTATTAATTGGCCTGCAAATATCATTGTGTAGATTTCACTTTGGAAGATGTTTTGTTCCAAAGCATTCAATAAGCAGTTTGCATTTTTTCAAAGATTTCACTTTTTTCAGTTGGCCAGATGTCCTGAAGGTGTCTAGTGCTGGACACATATACGCATGCAATAAACATCTGTTGATAAGATGAACAGCCTGAGCATGGAACACTGATTGGAATCAACTGTGGTTTTGATATTTACCGCCGGTTATCAGTATAGGCCAGCAGCTATTTTACAAAGCCTACTATTTAAACAATTCATGTCAACATTTTCTTTCTTTTAGGAAGAATCCTGACATGTACTTAAAGAAGTAATAGTAATTCTGACATATTTTCTTTCCTCTAAAAATGTTCTGGCCAACTTACTCAGCTGTATCAAAGCAAGGTTCATTGCTTCTGCACCTGTCTTTAACAGGAATACTCTCAGCTTTATTTTCCTCAAGAACCAGCTGATAGACCTATGTAAATTGATGCCAAATGACTTGATCTTGGCACAGAACTCTGAAATATTAGGGGGGTCCAGACTTGGAATGGTGGTCCAAGATAAGCTTCCTGCAAAGACAGACATCTGAACAGGAACTCAGAGGATTAATAGAGGACTTGGGAGAATGGAGACAGAGTTCTTAGCAAAGGATCCAGCATATGTAGAGGCCCAGAAGCAGGAGAGAGTGGTTCTCTGGGGAAACCAAAGAGAGGAAGTTCATTGGGGCTAAACAGAGGGTATGGAGAATAATGGAAGGAATTTAGGTAAAAGATAAGCAATAATGAGGGATCTTGTTTAAGTATCACTGAAGAATATGAATCTCATTCTTAAAGGTATTGTGGAATTACTGAAAGTTTTGAATAATAGAGTGACATAAGATTTGCATTTTAGCTAAGGTTTAGAAAAATACATTGAAAGGGGCAAAACTGGAGGCAGGAAGGTGATTGGGAAAGGCTATTGAGGCAATCTTGATAAGACAAGAGGGTGGTCTGAAAAACAATGGGAATGGAGAAAAGAGTTCTGGATCAAGGTGGACCTTGTCTCTAACAAGGTAATATGTTTATTTACTTATTATTTTTATTGTACTGGTGATTAAACTCAGGAGCATTCTACCTCTGAGCTACACTCCCAGCCTTTTGTATTTTCTTATTTTGAAACAAAGTCTTACTAATTTGCTGAGAGTCTCACTCAGTTGCTGAGGCTGGCCTCGAACCTGTGATCCTTCTGTCTAAGTCTCCCAAACACTGGGATTACAAGTGTGTGCCACTGTGCCCAGCATGGTTTCAGCTTTTAATCCAAATAACTCCTTTAAGAATAGGAGTGGGATTTGTTTGATTTACGGGGTTTAAGCATTCTTGAAAAATCCCCTATTGTCACTTAAAGCATTTCATTTGGAATAAATGCTGGTTTATAAGACTACTTCTGCTTACTAATTTTGTCAAGATTTTTTTCTACTTCAGTTCTTATCTTCCTGTTTTGATATATATAGCTTGTCTGCTAAGCACTTTTTTCCTTTTCAACATCATGTTTTGGGTACATTAAGATCCTTTTAGCACTGATTTTTAACTTTATATTGTTCTTATTTGCTCTCTACTTTTTTCACTTCTTCAATTTAATTTTTAGAATTTAAAGAAGCAAGAATGTTGAAAAATCTTTGGTCTTTTCCTCTCATTTAGGGTTTCTTCTTTTAGAAATGCACAGTGTTTAAAAAAAAAAGAAAGAAATACATAGTGTTTTAAATCTCTACACAGGGATTTAGAAATATGGGCCATTGCCCATACATGTAAATAAGCAGTATTCCAAAAGATTTTAAATTAGAAAATCACTTTTATACCCAAAGATTCAGTGTGTTAAAGTATGTGGCCAGGTTTTCCAGAGTGATGTTAAAAAAGACCAGAAACAAATCAACGCCTATGTATCAGACACTGACCGTTTTACAAGCATAAAGCAGATATAATTATTTTTATTTTACAAATTTGTGAAACAGAAACTCATAAGGCATGGATAACTTGTCTAAGGTTATAAAAATAGAAAAATGCAGGTTGGAATTAGAATCCAGGCTCCTGAATCCAAAGCAGCAGTCACTATATGATCATTCTTTAAAAAACTGATAACTGTATTATCTTGTTTTTTATTCTGGGGGCAAGAAAAGAAGACAAGAAGAAAGAAAAATATATTTTGCCCTTGCTTATACTCTGGGTAAGATGAAGGAAGGAAGGAAGGAAGGAAAGAAAGAAGGCAGGCAGGCAAGAAAGATGGATCAGTCATGCTATGGTGATCTTGGTCTTTGGGACCGTTTCTTTTCCATTTCTTTATCTCTGTCACTCCTCTCAGCGTCTCTTCTCAAGTCTCTAGTGACTTCATGCTATTCAAAGCTCCTTCACTATATCTCACCTGAGTCTACCCAACCTTCTCCAATGCTCCTCACATTACTCCATTCCTCTTAAAATAAGTGGTAGGTTTTAGGAAGAAAGCAAGCTTCTTAAACTAATTCACACTATTTTTTTGTGAGTGACTGACATATTTATTGGGTCTGTCTCAATAGAATGTAAGCTCCATTGAAATCATATTGTTGTTGTTGTTATTCTTCACTGTATTTCCAATGCCTTACTGCCCAGTACATACTATATGTATCAAATCAATGAACTCCAGAGAATTATTTCCATTATTTTTTAAAACTCGATTGAAAGCTTAAGTAACAACTTTCAAGTCCAATACTGTTAAGATTTGGACAGTCCAGTCATACATTTTTGGAGCCTTCTACATGAGCAGGTGGGCTCTGCTTGGGAATCAACTTATCCCAGGGTTCAGCTCTGCTAAGCAACTTCTCCTCCTTGGGAATCCACAGATACTGCTAGGCCTCTTTGATTTTTCTGTGTTGTTCTCCTGTACTATGAGGACAGAAGCTATAAGGGTTCTGGCAGCGGCATGTGTGGATCACTTGTTAACTCTGGCAGGTACATACAAGTCAGACACTGCCTGTATACATGCCATTGTTTGACAAGATTCATGGAACATTTTGTAACCAAGTTTGGCTTTAAATATCCTCAGGGCTAGCCGGGCGTGGTGGCACACGCTTGTAATCCCAGTACTTTGGGAGGCAGAGACTGGAGGATCAGGGTTCACGGCCAGCCTTAGGTCTCTGTCTCTCTCTCCCTGTCTCTCTCTCTCTCTCTCTCTCTCCTTAGTGAGGCCCTCCACAACTCCGTGAGACCCGGTTTCAAAATAAAGTATAAAAAATAGGGCCGGGGTGTAGCACAGAGGTAGAACGCCCCTGGGTTCAATCCTGGTTCTGCCAAAAAAAAAAAAAATATATCCTCAGGGCTATCTAAGGTGAAGTGATAGGAAAGAATGTCTACTGCAATATCAAAATTAAGTAGGGAATTTATTCATAAGTATAACTTTTAGAGGCTGATTTTCAGCATCATTATTGAGTTAGATAAGAAGGAATGGGTTTAATTTAGAATACTATGGGTTCAAGAAAAAGGTGAGTGTGATGGTAAATTGAGTTAGGACTTCATTCCTTATTTTCTTAGGAGCTACTGAAGCAGAAGAGGAAATACTGATACAGACTCAATTAAAGGTAACTGAAGATGCTAACATATGACATATGTAAATAGAAAATATTTCTCACATAATATATGCACACATAATACAGCACATATCAACATACACATATATAGTATATAATTATAGAGTATAGTATATATAATTATATATGTAAATAATTTTGGGGGGTACTGGAGATTGAACTCAGGGGCTGGATTTCATTTATACCTAAAAAACTGTGAACATATGTGAAAATATTTTTAACTTTTTTATAGTGCTTCTTTTTATGGTTACAAACCAAGAACTGGTTTATAATATAACCTGTAATTTTAAATACAAGAAATTAGTTGGGCCGGGCATGGTGGCACACGCCTGTAATCCCAGTGCTTAGGAGGCTGAGACAGGAGAATCACAGGTTCAAGGACAGCCCCAGAAATTTAGTGAGACCCTGTTTCAAAATAAAAAATAAAAAAGGGCTGAAGTTATAGCTCAGAGGTAGAATGCCCTTGGGTTCAATCCTCAGAAGAAAAGAGAAAGAAAGAGAGAGAGGGAGAGAGAGAGAGAGGAAGGAAGGAAGGAAGGAAGGAAGGAAGGAAGGAAGGAAGGAAGGGAGGGAAGGAGGATGTGGTGGCACATGCCTATAATACCAGAACTTGGGAGGCTGAGACAGGAAGATTGCAGGTTTGAGAACAGCCTCAGAAACCTAGGAGACCCTGTTTCAAAACAACAACAACAAAAAGGGCTGGTGTAGCTTGTAGGTAGAATGCCCCTGGGTTCAATCCCCAGTACTAAATAAACATACAGATAAACAAACAAACAAACAAATAAATAAATGAAATTACCCAGGTATAATATAAAAAGGATCTTTTCAGAAGAGATTAAAGCAAAACCTGATTATCTTTAACTTATCCTGAGCCCACAGACTTGATAGAACTAAACTCTCAAGTTCTATTTCCTTTATAGACTCAATTTCAGCCATAGTTAAATGCATATTAATGACTTAATTATGACTGAATTGTAAATGCTTTATTCATACTAGATAATTTTGATTTAAATAAACAACATACTAATGGCAACATTCTAAATTTTGAAATCAGGCTATCTTCTGTTTCTAACAGCTATCCCACCCTTCCTATCCACACACCACTCCCTCCCTGCCCTGTGATTATTACTACCAAGTAGTTAATAGAATTCTGCAATATATGCTTTACTTGCACAGGTCAAAGACCCCCCCATTCAGTTCTTTTGTAAGTATCTTTAGTATAGGCCCTTTACTCCTTTAAACCACCTTCTTTATTTATCTCCTTCTAAGGTCTCTTGTTTTTCAAGAGGATATTAAGTTGTAGATTCTTAACCTGGGCACAAAGTACAAGGCCATCTGGAGACTAGTGTGTGTTGTTACACATCTTAAAAACAAAATGCTATTCACTGAACTCTGTCATTAGTTCTGCTTTCCAAAATCTGCACTGCACCCCTGTGGGTCACTTTCCTCTTTATCCAAACGGTGTGGGTATATTCAGGGTACTGTAGTTCAACAACAACAACAAAAACGACTATTTTTGCTTATCACTCCTAGCTCTCTATTTAGCAAAAAGATATTGTCAAAAAAGAGAGACTGCCATTTTTAAATTATGCTTTTTACATGAACTCAAATTTGAACAGAAATGAAGATTACTTCATTTGTTGTAATAGAAAATCTGGTTTTCCTAATTTTTGTGTTCTTATTTTTCAGCAAAAAAATGAGAAATACTGAAATATAATTTTACTTAGATGATAGAAAGAAAAGGTAATATTCTCTTAATTTGTTATAACTACAATTTAAAAAATATATTTTGGCATGGGCTTATGTATGGATACCAATGCTATTATTTTACCAATTAACAGAAATCTTGATATTATGTAACCATTTAGCAGTCATTCATTACTTATAAATATATACCAAATGCTAACTATATGCATTTAATTTCTTAAATCCTATGAAGAAGCAGAAATATCTTGAAAATGGGATGTAGTATCTGATTTAGACTTAATCTCTTATATAAGTCATACAGATTGGTAGTTAGCTTGAGTCTCTACTAGGGAGCACATTAAGTGAGAAGTCTTCTAGTTTATCACCCAACTCTGGAAAGAAAAAAAGACAAAAAGGAAGGAAGGAAGGAAGGAGATAGGAAAAAACAAAAACACATGTCTTTCTCCCCACCCCCACCCTGGCCCAGCAGCCTGGAACTCTTAACTAGCTAAACCCCTGTAGTTGTAGTCTTCTCAAATTTAAAATGAAGGGCAACTGAATTTCATGATCTCTCAAACTTATATGCTTTAAGCTAACTAGATCTGGCCTCCTACTGCTTTAGGTTTTTTTGTATATAACCAGTGGAGATATATATATATATATATATATGCTGAGAATTGAACCCAGAGCCTTGTACATGCTAGGCAAGTGCTCTACCACTGAGCTACATGCTACATCATCAACCTTCAAATTACACTTCTTAGAATAAATTCCTCATGAGTACTTTGTCCCTGGATTCAATCCCCAGTAAGACACACGCATGTGCACACAACCACACACACACACACCTACAAATGTATATTAACATTAGATTGATTGGAGAACGCTATAATATGTGGCCATTAAGATTCAGTTAGTGAACTAAATAAAGCTTCTTTCCCCATTTCTGTGAGCACCTGTTTGAACATTTTGGCCATTATGTCAGTGATTAGGCCAGGTATAGTTAGCATCTTCTAGTCTTTTTTTTTTTTTTAAAGTCATCCTTAAGATGGGCGTGGTGGCACATTCTTGTAATCCCAGTACTTGGGAGGCTGAGACTGGAGGATCCGGGTTTGCGGCCAGCCTCAGCTACTTAGTGAGGCTCTCCACAACTTAGTGAGACCCTGTTTCAAAACAAAGAACAAAAATAGGGCTGGGAGTGTAGCCCAGAGGTAGAATGCCCCTGGGTTCAATCCCCAGTACCAAAAAAAAGTCATCCTTGCCTACATCTGTTTGAGTAAAACCACGGTAGTGAGTGGACTGATATGGCAGGTGGGTATGTTATGTTAAAAATTCCAGGAAAGCTGAGTACAATGGTACATGCTTGTAATCCCAGCAACTTGGGAGACTGAAGGAAGAGCACAAGTTCCAGGCCAGCCTGGACAACTTAGTGAGGCTCTGTCTCAAAAAAAAATAAATAAATAAATAAAAAGGGATTAGGGTATATCTCAGTGGTAGAATACCCTGGGTTCAGTCATATTTACCTGGCACATGCTTCTAAAAGGGTATCACAGTCAGTTTTGTAATGTCAAAGGACTGGATTGTATATTCCATAATGATTCTTTAAGTTGTTTTGTTTATGGTTTTTATTTTTACACACACACCACATCTCATGATCTGTACCCTTCCTAGAATTCACAGTACGTCTGGAGGATCTACATTCTCTCTGGATAGTATTTACCCACAGCTTAGGTCAGGATTTAAGGTTCAGAGAATGCTTTAAGGATTCTACTGGTTCCAGCAGAGTGCTGGGGGCAATCTAGTTCAAAGTCTCACGCCCATCAATGCCAAACAGAGGCTCAAAGAGAAAAGGTACTGGGAATCTCAACCTTTCATAAGGGTCTACTGAATTACAAACCAAACTTACCTTTCAACAGAACTTTCATCTTGCCTGTCCTGGATCTGGTCTGTAACTGAAAGGATTATCAATGTTTCTAGCCCTTCTTGAGAAAACATAAATAAACTGAATTTTATCCTTCAGACAAAAATGCCAGTATAATCATTAGCAGTCTTTATCCTAAATCATACAAATCTGGCCTAATAATTATAATATATTCACATTACATTTTAACTAAAAAATTTTAAGTGAAAAATGATGATGAATGCTTATAATTTTAGTACTTGGAAGGCTGAGTCAGAGGGATTGAAGGTTTGAGACCTGCCTCAGCAACTTTCAAAACCCTCAGCAACTTTGCGAGACCCTGTTTCAAAATAAAAAATTTAAAAAAGGGCTGGGGGTTGTAGCTCTGAGGTAGAATATTCCTGGATTCAATTCCCAGTACAAGAGAGGAAGGAAGGAAGGAAGGGAAAGAGAGAAAGAAAGGAAGGGAATACTCTGGATTTATTCTTATTAATAAGGATGTTATCAATATACAGATAATCTTTAGTGTTTATAATAGGTGGGGTTTTTAAAAATATATTTTTTATCTACTATTAGAACTTGCTTTATGTCAGTTCAATTCTCAAGTATTCTATAATATTTTAATGTGTATATAATTAAAACTTTAAAATCTTAATATATTGTACATTAGATTTATGAATAAGTGGGTTATAAGAGAACTAAAGTTCAAAAAATGCCATAAAAAGTGGATCAGAGGAAAGAGCAAAGCAGTGTCAAAAGCAGCAGGATGCAGTTCAAATAGGTCACCCTCAACTTTTAACTTTCCCTAAGAACAAAAAACAAGCTCAGCAACAGTGTTCAGCCAATCACAAAGCAGACAAACAAGTAAGGACTCAACTGCTCCAGATACCAATAAGGTCCAACCTTCAATTTTTTTTTAAATTATATAGTGTCAGAGCAAAACATAACAAGTTATAAAACAGGACACACTGTCCCAGGTTAAAAGTAACTGATATAGATAAAATGTTTTCACCAGCCCTTGACAAAATATATCAGACTTTAATAATATAGTGATAATTTATTTCATTTTTATTATGCCTGGTACTATATACATAAAAATTACCATTAAAATATTAGTGTATTTTTAGTAAAAATATAGAATTTTGTGGGAAACTTTCTTGCTTGCTATGGAAGAAAATAAGAGTAGGAATGTCTATAAGAAAGGATTCTGCTCTTTTAAAATTTCCTAACACTCAATTTCTAAAATCCATAGGGGAAACCCAACAATTAAATATTACAGTCCACATCTCAAAATGTAAAATATGAGTAAAAACAACAACATATAAATACAACCTTCATAACAAATATAGGGTTAAGCAAACTGAATAAAGTGCAAAGTGCAAATCTATACATTTTTCCTCTTCATTTCTTTCTTTTTTTTCCTGCAGTACTGGGGATTGAATCCAGGGGCATTCTACCTCTGAGCTACACCCCCAGTCCTATTTTTTATTCTTTATTTTGAAACAGGGTGTCACTAAGTTGCAGAGGGCCTCATTAAGTAGCTGAGGCTGGCTACGAACCTGTGATCCTCTTGTCTCAGCCTCCCAAGTACTGGAATTACAAGTGTGCGCCACCACACCCAGGTTTCCTCTTCATTTCTCTCAATATATATCCTGCTTCTTTGAGAGAAGTTTTTCTGAGGATTTAGAGGGGTTTTCAAAGAGTTACAAGTTTCGTCATTGTCATGTTTAGTGCAAACCTCAGCATTTGGTCAAATTGACAGAGTGCTACTTGTAATATAGACAGAAAAACACTATGGAACAATAGTTAATGGCTTTCTTCATTTCACTTTGTCTTGCCAAATTTATAATGCATTTTAAAGCAATTTCCATTTTTTTCTGTGAAAATCTTCAAAACCACTTTTAATTTTCTCTTTAAGTACCACTTAAACCATTTCCTAGTTTTAATTCCCTAAAAAATAATTATTTTAAGTAGACCAGCTAGACTTATCATAATCATCAATTATCTCCTAAACCCAACATTTATGTTAAAACATAGGAGCTGGCACAGTAGTGCACACCTGTAATCCCAGTACTTGGGAGGCTGAGACAATAGGATTGCAGGTTCGCAGCCAGCCTCAGCAACCTCATGAGGCCCTCCGCAACTTAGCAAGGCTCTGTTAAAAAAAAAAAAATAGGGCTGGGAATGTAGCTCAGAGATAGAATGCCTTTGGGTTCAATCCCTAGTACCACAAAAAGAAAAAAATAGGAAGGTTTGCTAATAACACTGTAAGGTGCTATAAAAATGTACATATATTTTCCCTCAATATTTTGTTATATTTTACATAGCCCCAGATGGTGGGGGAAAGTTAAATAATGTTTAGAGACCAGATTTATGTTTTATTTACAAGTGATATCATTAGTTCATCCTTCTTCTCTATCATCAACTTTTACAGATAACCAGGCTATGTTAAGTCAAGAAAAAAAAGTAGCTTGACTATATTGTTTAGGAAAGAGGTGTACACCACCATGCCTGGCATAGGCCCCAGCTCTTAAGGGTTCCACAGCACCTCCCAATACTGCCACCTTGGGAACTAAGTCTTCAATCTCATGGACCCTTGTGGTGGGGGCACTCAAAACATAGCCCAAACATAGCAGGGAAGATTGGGAGGGAGAAGTATAGCTCTAATGGGCTATTTTTATTTTATTTGTTTGGCTTCTAGGGACTAAATCTGATTTTAAAGTCTCTAGCACATTGGCATGTATGCAGGTTAAATTAAGTACTCTCTCATGATTTTTCTCCATTAACTCCATGCATCAATAGGATAAAGTGGTCTTTCTTTCAGAGACAAGAGCAGGCAAATACAGGAGCAGGAAAGTATTAAACAACATTATTGTACTTCCATTTTCCTTGAGTCATTAAAAAAGTATCTCTTAAAAGGAATACTAAGCTGGGTGCGACGGCATATGCCTGTAATCCCAGTACCTGGGAGGATGGGACAGGAAGATTGCAGGTTTGAGGACAGCCTCAGCAACTTAGCAAGACCCTCAGCAACTTAGTGAGACTGTTTCAAAATAAAAAATAAGCCGGGCATGGTAGCACATGCTTATAATCCTAGTACTTGGGAGGCTGAGACAGGAGGATCGCAGGTTTACGGCCAGCCTCAGCTACTTAGTGAGGCCCTCCACAACTTAGTGAGACCCTGTTTCAAAATAAAGAATACAAAATAGGGCTGGGGGTGTAGCTCAGAAGTAGAATACCCCTGGGTTCAATCCC
>PVJS01009716.1:0-49659 GCA_004027185.1 Glis glis
CAGTTTCCGTGAGAACATCTCTTGGAACTATTGGTTCAGGCCCTACCATTGTTCCAATAGACCCCACCAGGCGGTAGTTTCTGTGGGAACACTTCTTGGACCTATTGGTTTTAGGCCCTACCATTGTTCTGAAAGGCTCCATCAAGCGATGGTTTCTGTGGGAACATCTCTTAGTTTGGTTTCTGAGAAACAGAAACTTAGGCCTAGCCTAGTTCCTTCAGAAGCACAGCCTGTCATGGCTGTTCTTCGGCCTCACACATGCTGTGGGCAAATGGTTTCCAACTTTAAAGTCTGTACACAGCCACGGTTTCCTATCAAGTATCGGGGAAGAGTAAGTCAGGTTTTTAAAAAAATGCCTTGCCTCAGGGAGCTGCGGAGGGTGCGCCCTGCCCGCAGGAGGGAGCGGAGGAGTGATGTGAGTTGCAATGGCGGCTGGAGATCCCACAGGGACAGCTGTATACCCTAGGTGAGGGCCACAGCCACCCGGGGTGAAGCACTGAGGGCTGAGGTCTTCCCAGGGACCCTCTACTCTTGGTCTTTTTTTTTAGGGACTGGGGATTGAACTCGGGCATTCTACCTCCAAGCTACACTCCAGCCCTATTTTTAATTTTTATTTTGAAACAGGGTCTCGTTAGGTTGATGAGAATCTCACCTCTTGCTGAGGCTGTCCTCAAACTTGTGATCCTCCTGTCTCAGCCTCCCAAGTACTGGGATTACAAGTGTGTGCCACCATATCTGGCCGCTCTTAACCTGAGGCCAGAGGTCAGGAGTGGCCCAGGTTCTTATCTGTGCCTGAAGTGTCTGGCTATTTTCTTCTTTCTCCCGCTTGCTCTGCTGTGCTAGGAGAATGCAGGTTTCAGCCTGAAGACCAGCTCTGACTTTCTCCTGAGAGACAGCTGGGTTTTAGTGTGCCTAGGAGCAGGAGGAATAATGAGACAGGGACTGCTATGGGTTGGGCTGGGACGAGGAGGTCTCAGACCTGGACCAGTAGCTTACCTCGGCTCTTGTTCTCGGGAGCTAAAGAACTCAGCTCAGGAGACACAGGAAGCAGGGCACAGCTTTAGTAGAAGGAGACACGGAGAGGCAGCAGGACTCCTGCACAGGCGAGGGGTCCTGGAAGGGTGGTTGTGCCCGGGTGCTCACGCTGGGCCTAGGCTGCCACTGCTGCCAAGGAGACGCCAGCAAATCCAATCGCTGTCGCTGGTGCTCTTGCTGCTGTTCCCCTGCAGCTGCAAGTGCTGCTGTTTAGTTGCTGGGCTGCTCTTCTTCTACTTCTGCTGGTCACTACGGCTCTGCTTGGCTGGCAGTACAGCTCTGCCAGTGTTGCTGCCCCATTGCTGCTCCTGTCATGGTTCTTCTTGCTAGTCACTGCTGCTCTGCTTGCTTTGCTCTTGGGAGGCTAGCTTATATAGTCTAGCAACTCTTCTGATTGGTCCTTAGATCTGGGCCCTGATTGGTCCATTTTCAATCCCTCTTTGAAATCCCAGATCCCTCTTGACTGGGAAGTCAGGGAGAGCTGCTGGTCCCCAAGCCCTTACCCCAGCTGGCCACTCTTTATCAATAGGAGCCAGGCATGGTGGCATGCCCCTGTAATCCCAGTAACTCAGGAGGTTCAGGCAGAAGGATCTCAAGTTGGAGGCCAGCCTGGGCAAATTAGTGAGCCTCTGTCTCAAACTAAAAATAAATAAATGTGGTAGAGTATCCCTAGTGTCCTTAGATTCACTGCCAGTACTGAAAAAAAAAAGCAGGCGACATCCAACAACCCACTCCCTGATCATAAGCCCGCCTGATGTCCCAGGTCGGCCACCACAGTCCTGCCAGGAGTCTTGGCTGTGACCTGTGTCCCAGAACTCGGGCTGGCCTGGCCCGCTCTGGCCCTGAAAGGCGCTGCTGGTGGTTTTGAAATAGGGGCACGAATGCTTGCAAACTCGCTCCTTAAGGGGCGGAGCTTTGTCCTTCTTGCCTTGAGTGTGGCTGAGCGCGGTGACCTGCACCAGTCCCCAGGAGGACCCTCGCTGCGTGGAGGACAGCGGACCATGGCTGAGCCAACTGCGGAATGGGAGTCTAAGCACTTCGGGCCCCCTGGACCTGGAGCTACAGTTTTACCAATTCCCGAATCCAGTTGTTACAGTTTCCGTGGTCCCCATGAGTTCTTTTCCTTATCCCAGATAGTTATCATGGGCTGGGAAATAAAGAGCCAGGACAAGCAGTTAGAATTTAGTGCAGGGCAAAAAGATTTATTATAAAAGCAGGAGTAACAGTGTTATGTCTCAAGGTGTGTGTGTGTGTGTGTGTGTGTGTGTGTGTGTGTGTGTGTGTGTGAGAGAGAGAGAGAGAGAAAGAGAGACAGAGACAGAGACAGACACAGAGAGAGGCATCACGCCTCTGAGGAGAACGCAATGGAGCAGAGTGCTGACACCCCCCTGGACCCCCAGATCTTAAATAGGGTTTGTCCTGTCTGGTCTTCCGTATCTGGGTTGCTAAGTTCCCAGGCCAATGACCCTCTTTGTCAGCGTCTATGCGAGAGGAATATGGTGTTTTTTTCAGCTCTTCCCAGGCCCATGGCCTTCTAAGTTTTAAGGTTTGGAACTTTCTTAGCGTTGGCCTTCATCTTATCTTCATTGCCAGGCCAACCCAGCAGGCTCAGGACAGAAGCAGCCCAAGCAGCAGGCTGGGAAGAGTAGGAAGCAGCCTGTTTTAACTTTATAATACCTGCTGTGCTTCGGGACAGGGCATGGTATGAAACCACCCATACCCGGATCACAATAAGACAGAACACCCTCACACGCAGCACATTATACAAAGTGGGCTCCTTACTGACAGGGGTAGTGAGGAACCAATGAAGTCTCAGCTCCATCTGCAGCTCCAGAAAGCTGCCTGGCGGGTGGAGCCGGGCTGCATGGGCTCTGCTCCGGTGACTGCCCACACAGCAGCAGGTACCCATGCTGTTAGCTCGGGGGCGGGGCAGGCTCAGCATGGCCGCCACTGTCACTTCTCTGCTCTGAACGCTCCGTCCTTTGCTGACCACAGTGGTTTCCTCTTCTGGTGACCCTTGGGTTTGCCACCCAGATCTGCACAACTAAACCTTTTTTGTGAAATTTGAAAAAGTTACTGTGAATGCCGGGCGTGGTGCCGCACGCTTGTAATCCCAGTACTTTGGGAGGCAGAGACCGGAGGATCCGGGTTCGCGGCCAGCCTCAGCTCTCTCTCTCTCTCTCTCTCTCTCTCTCTACTTAGTGAGGCCCTCTGCAACTTCGTGAGACCCGGTTTCAAAGTAAAGTATAAAAAATAGGGCCGGGGGTGTAGTGCAGAGGTAGAACGCCCCTGGGTTCAATCCCCGGTACTGCAAAAAAAAAAAAAGTTACTGTGATAAAATAAACATAACATAAAATTTACCATCTTTTTTGGGGGGTGGTGGTACTGGGGATTGAACCCAGGGGCATTCTGCCTCCGAGCTACACCCCAGCCCTACTTTTTATTCTTTATTTTGAAACAGGGTCTCACTAAGTTGCGGAGGGCCTCACTAAGTAGCTGAGGCTGGCCGCGAAAAAATTTACCATCTTAACTATTTAATTTAATTAATTTATTTATTTTATTGCGGTACTGGGGATTGAACCCAGGGGTGTTCTACCTCTGCGCTACACCCCGGCCCTATTTTTTAGACTTTATTTTGAAACCGGGTCTCATGAAGTTGCGGAGGGCCTCACTAAGTAGAGAGAGACAGGGAGATAGATAGATAGAGATAGAGATAGAGAGAGAGAGAGAGAGCCTGAGAGCTGAGGCTGGCCGCGAACCCGAATCCTCCGGTCTCTGCCTCCCAAAGTACTGGGATTACAAGCGTGCGCCACCACGCCCGGCTTCCATCTTAACTAGTTTATTTTTTTGTGGTGCCAGGGACTGAACCCAGGAGCATTCTATCTCCAAGCTATACCCCCAACCCTACTTTTTATTTGGAAGTAGGGTCTTGCTAAGTTGCTGAGGGCTTCACTAAATTGCTGAGGGTGGCTGGGCGTGGTGGCACACACTTGTAATCCCAGTACTTGGGAGGCAGAGACCAGAGGATTGGTGTTCCAGGTCAGCCTCAGCTACTTAGTGAGGCCCTCCGCAACTTAGTGAGACACTGTTTCAAAATAAAGAATAAAAAATAGGGCTGCGGGTGTAGCCCGGAGGTAGAATGGCCCTGGGTTCAATCCCCAGTACCGCAAAAATAAATAAATAAATAAATAAATAAATAAATAAATAAAATAAAATAAAATAAAAAATTTGCTGAGGCTGGCTTCGAACCTGTGATCCTGTTTTGGGGTTACAGTGTGCGCCAGGCGCCTGGCTGAAGGCTGTTTTTCTTCCACCTCCATTCTGCACCTTCTCCTGCCAGTGCCCCAGCTCAGCTCCAACACCAGGCCTCACTGAACTGCCCTCGGGACAGAGGGGCAATTGTGTCCACCGCAGAGAACTTGAAAAGCAGTTCAGATAACTCCTCTGGACCTACACTTCTTTCCCATCCACTTTCAATTTGCAGGGGGCAGCAGGTGGACTGGGTGGGAATCAGGCTGGGCTAAGGGTGGTGTCCCCTGGGCCACTCCTGGGTCCTTCGCACCCATGTCCAGCATGGTGGGCCATGACGTTTTGAAAATACCTGGAATGCTGTCCTACAGGTTTTAAGTGCACCTGCACAATTTTGAAATAAGCGATTAATAAGCATGGCACTCTTGCTAAATCCAACAGGTTTGGAAACAGAGTGCCCACCCGGCCCCAGCTGTTGGTGGCTCAGGCGCTCCAGTGAGTGCCTAGGGACCCCGGGGACCTCTGGGTTTGAGACAGCTGCGCAGGTACTCCCGAGAGGGGCGCGCTCCATGTCTCTCCCAGCCCAGGGACCCTCGGCTGCCGGGCCCCAGCCCCACTCCCGGTGGCCCCACCTGCAGCCACCGTGCAGCGAGGCGACCTGGCCCCTGCCCGGGCCCGTCCGTCAAACGTGGCGCCGGGGGCGGGGCGGCGCGGGGCGGGGCGGGCGCAGTGGCGCGGGCGGCGCGGGGCGGGGACCCGGCGACACAGCCCGGCGCGCAGAGCCCGGCGGGAGCAGAGGGAGCGCGGGCCCTGGGTCTCCGCCGCCGCCATGGCCACCGTGGACCTGGAGAAGCTGCGGACGTCGGGGGCCGGCAAGGCCATCGGCGTGTTGACCAGCGGCGGCGACGCGCAAGGTGGGCGGGGGCGCGAGGCCCTGACCCGGGAGGAGGGGGTGTCCTCGCGTCCCCGGGCCCCTCCGGGAGCGCCCATCGCCCTGGGACTCGGGGACACGGGGCCAGCCCGGCGTGCTGCCCGGGCGCCGCGCCTCCGGGTCCCCGTCCCCGCCTGCGCCCCGGCGCGCCCCGGGTTGCCGCGTACGTGCCGCGGGCCACGGGCTCGCCGCGCCCCGCCCTGCGCCCAGGTCGCCCGCCCCGGGGGTGTGTCCTCGCGGCCCGCGGGGCCCCCGCCCGGCGCAGGGCACAGGCCCGCTCCTTCCTGGGCGACACGTGTGTCGGGACCTCTTTCCTGGAGGCCACGCGGGCGGTGGTCTCTGGGCCCCGCCGCCCTCAGAGCCTGGACCAGGGGCCCCGTGCTTCCCCCAGCCCTCCCCCTCCTGCCCGCTGCTTCCCTCCCTGACGGGGCGGGCTTTCGGACTCGCCCAGGACGCACCTCCACCCCGACTCCTCCCTGTGTCCTGTGACTGGAGGACCAGGGGTGTGTGTGTGTGTGTGTGTGCGCGTGTGCGCGCGCTCGTGTGTGTCGGGGGAGCTTTCTGGGGGCGCTTTCTGGGGGCTTTGGGGTGTTTCTTAGCAGAGTCCTGTTCTCCCTGATCTTTACAGGGCAGGCCCCAGGTGGTGGTCCTGTGCTGGGGTCTGTAGCCTCTGCTTGGCCGCCTGGGGGCCTGCGCTCCCTCAGTCCCTCTCCTGGTGGCCTGGCCCTGCCCCTGACTTCTGCTTTCCAGGCCTATGGCCTGAAATGGCCAGGATTGCACCTGTGGATCCCAGACACAGGTTGCCACACACCCCAGCCCTCTGGAGGAGCCAGGAGAGGCTTAGGAGGACAGAAAGCAGGTGGCAGGCTGTGAGGCCGCTGAGCAGCCCCCTTGGGCTCTGAGGTGGACCTGGTCCTCCCAGAGAATTTAGGAAATAGTTCAGAAAAATGCGGACACACCTGCCGTCCCCAGCACAGACCCCTGACTGCCCATCAGCAGGGCAGAGA
This sequence comes from Glis glis, assembly GCA_004027185.1. Taxonomy (NCBI): domain Eukaryota; kingdom Metazoa; phylum Chordata; class Mammalia; order Rodentia; family Gliridae; genus Glis; species Glis glis. Next base: position 6,223 of record PVJS01009716.1, read on the forward strand.
GGGAGGAAATCAGATTTTACAAGGACATAGGCCGGCGGTCAGCATGCCCTTCTGCACGTCCGTGGCACTAGAGCTTGCCGCTGGGCAGTGGTGGCACAGTGGGCTGGGCGGAAGGCTGGGTGAGGCAGCCACTGGGTAGGAGGGGCCTTGGGACGCATCACCACGTGAGGTTAGACCTTAGGAAAGGTCCGGTCCTGGGTGAGGCCAGAGGCCCTGAATCTCACCTGTAGAGCCCCTGGCTCCCCAGGTATGGGAGGTCTCTTCACCAGGCTGGGCCCCTGTGGGTGGTGTGTCCCTGTCCCTTCCTTAAGAGAATGAGGATTGATGGACCAGTGGCCTGGTGGGGCAGGGCCACTCAGGGTGACAGACAAGAGGTTTTGGATGCTGGTGGAAGACCTGGGGAGGGTGGAGGTCCCTCGACCCAGCAAGGTGTGGCAAGCCATCTGCACTGGGTCCCCTGCCCCTGCCACACACCATTTGGTGCCTCACACAGAGTGGGTGGCGCTCCCAGGACACAGGGCATCTGCTGCTGACTGTGGCTGTCTTCCCAGCATGTCCTCCCTCCCCAAGCTCCTGGCAGCTACACTCCCCTTATGTGCGCACTCTCTGCTCTCTGTCTTGGGGACCAGGGACTGGTGCTTTTCTGGTTGGAGTGGAGGAAGGGGACTCCACAGACTTCCGCGGTTCAGAGCTGGGGGTTATGCAGGAGGGCGGCTGCAGGCCAGCGGGCACTGGGTGAGGGGCCGCCGCCGCACCTGGGCAGAGCGGAGCCTTCTGCTTTCGGAGTTCTGGAGAGCCATCTGTGGGTGCTCCTGCCACCCAGCCCAGGCTCCACGTGCCTTGCGTGCCCTCCTTGTCAGTGCCAGGCTGCCAGCAGTGGGAGAAGGGGACCCAGCGCTGTTTCCTTCCAGAAGCCCGTCTGCCTGTGTTGGAATGTGTGAAAGCCAGTGGCGCACCTCGAGTCCTGGCCTGGCCTGCATTGACCAGCTCCGTGACCTGACCCAACACTTCCCTCCAGCCTCAGTTTCCCCTTCTGTAAAAAGGAGGAGGGGGCCAGCCAGGCCACCTTGCAAGTTTCTCCCAGCTAGCAGGAAGCCCCGAGCTCCGCGGCTCTGAGTCTGTCCCTTCCTGTTGGCCGGGATTCTGGATTAGTGCATTGCAAGGCAGTTGTTGTTCACGGATGTCGATTTTTTTCAGAGTAATTTGTGCAAAAGTAACTGGAAGACATAAACAGCCCCGCCCATCCACCTGACTCCACTTTTAATTCTCCTGCCACTTCTGTCCCCTCTTGTTTTCCTGGAGGTGATTGGACGAAGTCGCTTTAGGAACAAATGCATCAACCTCAAACTCCAGTTTTCCGGGGGGGAGGGGGCTGGTCAGCTGCTGGTCAGCTGCTGGTCCCTCTCCTGCCTGCCCTTCTGACTTGGCTGGTCTGCTGCCCAGGGGTTATTTTGAGGAAGAAAAGCAGATGAAAGGGCAATGAAAAAGGCATCCTTGAGGTTTAGGGGCCCTGCTCCCTCAGGTGGCCGTCGCCAGGGCAGTGCTACTGCCCCAACCTGAAATGTGGTTTCTCCATAACACGGTCACTTTGTTCTCAGAAGCACTGTGCATACAGCTTGATTTGGCCTGCTTCATTGTCTCTGCATGTTAGAGTGGGTTGTATTTACTTATTTATTTAATGACATGGGCTTAACCCAGGGGCGTTCTGCCTCTGAACTACACCCCAGCCCTTTTGATTTTTTTGAGACAGGGTGTCACTCAGTTGCTGAGGCTGACCTCAAGCCTTCAAACCTCCTGTACTGGGATGATAGACATGTACCACTGCACCTGGTTTAGTGCTAATTCTTTTCTTGTGGTACTAGGGATTGAACCCAGGGGCATTCTACCTCTGAGCTATACCCCCAGCCCTTTTAATTTTTTTATTTTGAGACAGGGTCTTGCTAAGTTACTGTGCACCGGCCTCAGACCTGTAATTCTTCTGGCTCAGCCTTTCAAATACTGGAATTACAGGCCCAGCTGAATGAGTTTTATTTTGCAGAGTGCCCTGAAGTGATTTGCGTCCAGGGGTGCAGTTCACACGTTATCCTAATCTGGGCACTTTGCTGTCTCAGGGGTCCTAGCAAGCCCATTAGGCTGGCTGGAGAGATGACACCAGGCCCGGCCTGCCCATCAGCACAGACGCCACTTGGAGCCAGAGAGACATTTGGGTTGGACAGGGGGGTCTCTGGCCTCTGCCCCCTCCAGCCCTCTCCTTGTCCCTTCCTTCCTGCCAGAACTGGGCCTGGACTTGTGTTCTCTGGCCTGCTGCAGGGCGAGGGAGGGAGGGAAGGAAGCTGGGCTCTGGCTGAGCTGACCTCTCTCGCTGTCCCCCACTCAGGCAGATGAGGGCAGGGAACCTGCAGCCCACAGCACAGCCTTGGCCCTGACTTCAGGACTCAGTTCCCCATATAGCTCTGGTCTCCTGGGGTGCTCAGCTGTCTGGCTGTGTGGGGTGCTCACTGCCCCCCCATACTTCAGCCTTAGCAACCCCACTTCCATCTGCTTGGGGATGTGGGACATCTGCTGTTCTATGACAGCAGGCTTGCTTGCTGAAGTCAAGTGTGTAAGCTGTGAGTGGGGCCAGCCGCAGTCCCTGTGGCCCCTCTGTGGTGCTGCCCTGATGTCCGGGCACCCCTCTACCAGGGGCCCCTTGGTGTCTGCTGGGTTTGGAGAGGGCTGCTTGGGGTGCCCTGGGTGAGGTCCAGGGGAATTCCTACTCTGCTCCCATCTGCTGGGCTCTGGCAGGTCCCCTACTCTCCCCCTAGTAGGACCTCGGTGTCTCGCCTGGGATCCTGGGATAGTGGCGCACACCCTGTCTGCTGCACCAGGCCCTGGGTAGCAGGCCCTGGGGAACATTTTGCCCACTGGGGTGCTCCCTGAAGACCTGGGGCATCATCTCAGGACTGCTCACTCCCCTGTGCCCCCAGGCCATGCCAAGACCTGTGGGACTCCTGTGTAACTGGAGTAAGGTCACAAGGCCTCTTGGGTGGCCACGTGGCCCACACTCCCTTTGAGGGACCCGCTGAAGCTTTGCAGGCGCCTCAGCAGATAAGAACCATGGGCCTCAGGGCTCAGGGGCTCCTCCTGAGGCCAGGGACAGATGACGGAGTGTGCATGTGCCTGGGCAGGGCGAGGATGACAGGACGGGCAGGGTGCTCCTCAGGTAAGAGCAGCCCGGTCTGACTGTGGCCAGAGGACAGGCCCCTCGGCACCGCCACAGACTTCTCTCCCTCTCTGAGAACGGGGTCATCCTGCCTGTCCCTTCTGTGATGTGGCTCTGGGGCAGATCAGCACAAGCCTTTCCTGTGGGCTGTCTCCTCTGCCCCGTCCACCTCGCCTTTCCAGAGAACCCGCTCTGTATAGTCGTGGCAACGCTACGGTGGTCCTGGGAGCCGGGGCTGGACATAGGCAGTGGGAGGTGGCCTCCAGCCTGTGCACCACCACCATATCTGGGCTGCGCTGCCTGCGGCCCTGGGGGCAGGGACTGTCACCTGGGTGGTTGCGGCCAGTGGGGGCCTGCCCTGTGTCTTGTCTCTGTGCTGGACAGGGCATGTGTGTCCTGGGCAGTGGCTCTCTCCTCAGTGCCTCTGGGGGCTCCTGAGTGCCCTCCCTCCCGTGTCCTGGCCTGAGAGTCTGCGGCAGAGGGCCAGGCCCTGCCCTCTGCGTTCCGTGGACCCCTCTTCATCCTCAGGACTCCTGTGGTCAGCACCGGGCTCCGTGGGCTTGTGGGGCGGGGGCTCCGCTGGCTGAGCCCAGGGAGCCAGCCTTGCGGCTGTGGTTAGGGCAGAGAGGTGGGATGCAGGGAGCAGGAGGAGGTCAGAAACTAGGGAGCAGCCAGGCAGGTCCCTATGCTCCGTGCGGGTTTTCCTGGTGTACCTCTGGGGCGCTGAGGCCATGACCCGGGGCTGGTCTCTAGTTCTCTGGCCTGCAGCCTCTGGGGTGGGGGCCCAGGTGCTCTGGGAACTCCAGTGTCCCCAAGACTGGACTGATGGGTTTCACCTGACTCCCTTGCAGGCATGAATGCTGCTGTCAGGGCTGTGACGCGCATGGGCATTTACGTGGGAGCCAAAGTCTATCTCATCTATGAGGTAAGAGGTGGCACGCGTGGGTGCGGGTGGCACACGTGTGCTCGTGAGGAAGCGTGGCTTCTCTGTGGCACAGGCTGCGGTCTGCTGTATGGGGGTCACTCTAGAAGTCTTCGGGTGGCCTGGCTACAGTAGTGGGGGGTGGTGATCTGGGAGAGGGTACAACAGGATGGGGGCCTGGGCCAAGGCATCTGCAGGGAGGAGACCTCTGGGGGGGTGGTGGTGCCCTTCCGATGTGAGGAAACCAGCCAGGCTAGAGGTTCAGCGGCTGCCTGGGGACCTGGGGGAGGGGGAGGAGACTTGGCTCACAGCCTCCGTTGGTCATTGTGCAACCCTGCCTGGCGCCCTCTGGCCAGGGTGCTGTCCTAGATGGTTCTGTCACTAACAGCCTGGGTCCTGGGGCTCTCTCCCGCTGCTCTTGCAGGCTGGTGCTGCAGCCTGCGTGCCTGTGCATTCTCTCTCTCTCTCTCTCTCTCTCTGTCTCTTTCTCTTCCCCAGCTGGAATTCCTTTGTGGTTCTCTTGTGGTCTACTGGTGACCTTTTGTTATTTTGTTCTCGCTGTTTACGTACAATGTAACCAGGCCCAGCCTGTCCTCTCCCAGTGCCTCTGCCCTCCCCTCTCACCGCCAGGTGTGCGCTTGTCCTTTTGCCCTGGCTCCAGGTAATGGCAGGTCCACGCCCTGCTCTCTGCTCTGCAGGGATGTCTGAATGAATGAATGAATGAAGAATGAATGAATGAGCGAGCCATTGAAGGAATGAGTGAGCGGTTGGGGTAGGCTTCCCCCCTCCCTGTGACCAGGCTTGGAAGGGGCTGGGCCCCTGCAAATCCCTCAGCAGATTTTGGAAGCAGATCTCCGAGTCCGGGGACCGAGATGCAAGAGCCAGGCAGGTGTGGCCCACGCTTTAAGGACACGGGCTCCAGGCAGGGAGTGCTGGGTCCAGCTCTGTGTGTATGTCCCTTTACCTCCTGGACCTCAGTCTCTTCTATTCAGAGAGAATTCTGCCCCCTCCTGGGGATGTTAGGGCCCAAAGCGAACATAACCTTATGGGTAAAAGCGCTTCTCCCAGTCCTGCTTGGTAAGTGGGGCTGCTTTTATTCCCCGAGGGGCTGGGAGGGCTGTAAAGTGTGTGGGCTTTGAGACCAGTTCAGAGGCCACCTGGGGGCCTGGTCTGGAGGAGGTGGGTGGGGCCAGGGAGAAGGGGGCCTTGAGTGGGTGGGGGCTCAGAGGCATGTAGGCAGGGGCAGGAGGGTGGGTTGTGCCTGAGCCTGCCCGGCTGACCTCGCCCGCCCTCCCTCTCCCTCTGTCACCCTGTCCCTCTGCATAGTGGGGCAGGGGCCGGGCTGCAGCCAGGCACTGGGCTCCATGCCTGACCCTGGCTCTTTGTGGACAGGCCCGTGTGTTTTGTGGCCGCTTGCTCAAGTAATGCTGTGGGGTTTGGAATCATTTTCCTGCTTTTCACGTGTGTGGCTGGGGGCCTGGTGTGACCAGACGGACGGATTGGCTGGCCCAGCCTGAGCTGGGAGGGTCACTCTGTGATCCTCAGACCCTTGTAGCCCTGAGAACCTTCTGCTTTGGGCTCCTGCAGGGTTGCACCTGCCCACTGGCCCAGGTGGGCTGCAGGGCTGGAGAGGGAGGTGCTGTCGGTGCCTCTGTGACACTGCTGTGTCCTGAGCTGAATGCCCGCTGTGCCCTGTGGTGCATATGACCCCCAGGGGTGTCTGCTCCCCTCCCCCATGGCCCAGCACTACGGGGTGTGGAGCCCTGAGTCCCCACCACTTTGCTGGGGGCTGAGGAGTTGGTCACAGGCATCTGAGGGCACCCTGGGGCATCATTTTCAACATCTGCCCACATGTCCTTGGGACTCCTGAGTCCCCTCCACCTGGGCTCTCCCACCTGGAGTGCGCACATGGCTCTGTAGAAAGGTGTGTGTTCCCAGCAGCCTGATTTCTACCCAAACAGCATTACCTACCCCGTGTCTGTTGGCGGGGGTCTTCACACCACAGGGGCACGGGCAGTGCGCTGCAGTGAGGGGCCTCGCAGATGCCAGGGGGCGAAGAGCCCAGCAGAGGCCCTCTGTGGTGGATGACCCCGTGCTCATGTGGGGCGGATCTGGTCTGTGTCATCAGGAGTCCCGACAGCGGGTTTCCTGGGACTCCTCGTGCTGGTCTTGCCTGTGTGGGATGTGGGCGCAGTGATGAAGCTGAACTCGGGCACACTCACCAGGCCTTGCCGCGTGGCTAATTCTCTATGATGAACAGATTCTCCAGCCGTGGAGGGTGTTTGGAGGCCCATGTGGGCCATGAGGCCTTGTCCCCGAGGCCCTGGGGGTGGCGGCCCTTGCAGTCCAGACCCTTGACCCTGCTTCCTGTTGGTGAGGTTTTGGCCATGGTCAGAAGTTCTATCTCCCAGATGACGAGCTGTTGGCGGTGGCTGTGGGGACGCTTCATGCCTGTCCCCTCTGGTTTCAGGGCTACGAGGGCCTCGTGGAAGGAGGGGAGAACATCAAGCCGGCCAACTGGCTCAGCGTCTCCAACATCATCCAGCTGGTGAGTGAGGCTCATGGCTGAGCGCCCCTTCCTGCCCCGGGAGCACATGTGGGTGTGCACACAGACACACACACACAGACATGCAGAGACACAGGCACACAGATACACAGATGTGGACACACACACACCCTGACCTGTAGGGGCTGGGCTCCATGCTGGCCATGTCATCCGGCTGCCGTGGAGTTGTTGGGGAGTCATGGCGTTGCCAGGCATTAGGAGTCTGGGTGGGGTCCAGGCCTGAGACCAGGTGGTCTGGCAGGAGGCTGTGGGTACAGACAGGGAGGTTTGGCCCTGCCTGGAGGATGGTGCTGTGGAGCTCGGACACAGCCTGGTCGGTCTCAGGAGCTGCACCGTGGGGGATGGGCATACTGTCCCCATGGCCACAGTGAGGAGGGGCAGCCTCACCCCAGAGTGCCGTGCGCTGCAGCTGTGTGCCATGACTGGGGCCCCAGGAAGCCCAGGGCAAAGCTGCCCAGCCAGGGAATATGGGAATGCCAGCTGGGGCTGCCAAGACTTATTCCCCATGGGGCCCTGGCCAGTGCCCTACGTCCACTCACTGTGTGTGTGCGCGCATGCACACATGTATGTATGTGTGTGCTACCCTTTGAGTGTGTGTGTGCACGTGTATGTGGTGATTTCATTTCCAAAGCCTCGCTCAGTTCCCTGTTGGAACTTCCCAAGCCTAAGGCCTTGTGTTTGAGAAGGACCAGGGAGGTGAGGATCTTGTCCAGGTTTATGAAGATGCTCTGGACTTGCTGCCCATTATTGGGACCCCTGGTGTCTCCTGGGGTCCTTGGCTCCTGCCACTCCCTCTGAAGGCTCTGGTCCCTTCCACACAGGGTGGCACTGTCATCGGCAGCGCCCGCTGCAAGGCCTTCACCACACGGGAGGGACGCCGGGCGGCGGCCTACAACCTGGTCCAGCGTGGCATCACCAACCTGTGCGTCATTGGTGGGGACGGCAGCCTCACGGGCGCCAACATCTTCCGCAGCGAGTGGGGCAGCCTGCTGGAGGAGCTGGTGAGGGAAGGTGGGTCAGCGGGGGAGCCGGCGGGTTCTGCACGGATTCAGGTGGCCTGGAGCCCAGCGGCCGGCCTGGCTGCCCTCCAGGCTGACCAGGTGCTGCCTGGCCACTGGCCTGGGGGGAGTGGCCTGAGGCTAGGGTGACCCTGGATGGCTCCAGATGTGGGGTGGTGAGGAGGTGGAGGAGCCGGGCAGTGCCCGGGGCTGGAGCAGGCCAGTGCACCTGCACAGGTCATCTGGGCTGTGTGACAAGTCTTGTTTGTGGTTGATTCCTGAGAGGTTTGGACCTGGGTTAGAGATCTTGTTAGTTTGCAGAAATGCAGTTAAAATTTGGGTATCACTAGACACAAAACCCCAAGGTCACTGCTCAGAGAGTGACCTCTCGGAGCCTTGTCAGCTCTGTGCTGCTTGTGGGGGACCTGGAGCTGCGGGCACAGTAGCTCTCCAGAGTCCCCTGGGGCAGGGGAGGCTCATCCCAGGCACCGGGCCCTGCCTGAGCTGCGCAGTGGGGTGGAGAAAACGCGTGGCTGAGGAAATCGGCCCGCGCCGTGGTACTCAGCCAGGCCTCCCGCTGCTGCTGGCCCAGGTAAGATCTCCGAGAGCACGGCGCAGACCTACTCACACCTGAACATCGCGGGGCTGGTGGGCTCCATCGACAATGACTTCTGTGGCACGGACATGACCATTGGCACGGACTCTGCCCTGCACCGTATCATGGAGGTCATTGACGCCATCACCACCACCGCCCAGAGGTGAGGAGGCCCATGCTGGGACAGTACTGGGCTGGGGCGGTGGCTGCTGCTGGCTGGTGGCACTGTCCATGTAGCAACTTCCCTGGGGACCCAGCCAGCTGCCCTCAGCTGGGGCAGAGAGTCCAGTCTCTACCCTGCAGGTGACCGTGGCACCTCAGCAGTGTGACCTGGCTCTGTTGGTGGCTGCCTGCCTTGGGGAGGTGGTGCACCTGCAGGGGGGCCCTTGGGCCCTGACCAGGAATGGCCAGACCTGGGCAAGACAGATGTCCCCTGACCTTGGTGCACTTCAGACAAATTGGCCTGAGGGGTGGCAGGGAGCCCCGGGTGTCTTCTAGCCCAGAGACGGGGCAGCCGTGTGTGTGTGTGTGTGTGTGTGTGTGTGTGTGTGTGTGTGTGTGACACCGTCCTTTGCCTGTGTCGCTGTCCGTTGGGGCTGGACAGGCTGGCCCAGCATGTGGCTGGTGAGGCCCGACACTGACACCTCTGCCCATCTGTCCCCACAGCCACCAGAGGACCTTCGTGCTGGAGGTGATGGGGCGGCACTGCGGGTGAGGAGGGGGCATCCTGGTTAGCTGGGTGGGGGTGGGGACGCCAGGGAGCTTCTGGGGACAGCGGGAGTGGGCGTGGCGTCCCCCGTGGTGTCTGACGTGCAGTAGGCGCTCCTAGAATGGCGTGAGTGTGCGAGCCGGGGGCTGGGGCAGGGGAGAGATGAGAGGTGCAGGCCCCAGGGACAGGGCTGGCTCCTGAGCAGGCCGGCCCCTCCCCTCCTTCAGGTACCTGGCGCTGGTGTCTGCGCTGGCTTCCGGGGCTGACTGGCTGTTCATCCCCGAGGCGCCCCCCGAGGATGGCTGGGAGAACATCATGTGCGAGAGGCTGGGCGAGGTAAGTGGCTGAAGGGTCCTGCTGCATGGCCCGGCAAGGCAGGTGTCCTCTGGGGACACTGGACAGCGTCCCTGGGGTCCTGTGGCCGACATTGTTCACTCACTGTTCAACAGTGGCCGTTGGGCCCTCTGGGGAGCGGGGGCTACAGTGCTGACTGCAGAGATGCACCTGTGGCTCTGCCCCGTGGGCAAGGCCGGCGGAGAGGGACGGACCCTCAGCCTGCTGTCCTGGGCTCAATTCCATGTGCTCAGTGCAGGAAACACGGTGAACTGGCTTCCTGGGGCAGTGACCACTGTACTGAACCACCGAGAGGTGGCCTTGTGAGGATGAGTGGCCAGGGCCCAGAGCAGTGACCCCGCAGAGGCAGCCTGCAGAGGCCCAGTCAGCCGGGTCAGGGGGTGAGGGGCTGCAGCCCTGTGCTGGGTCCAAGCCCGGGGGACCAGTGGTCAGGCGTGCCTGTGGCCAGAGTGGACAGGGGTCCTGCAAGCTGGAGAGGGAGGGAGGTGGCTGGGAGGTGCGGCCTCCTGTGGGAGGGTCGGGGGGTTGCTGGGGCAGGCTGCGGAGCAGGGGGTGTGTGGCATGCGGCTCTCTGGGCCCCTTGGGATGGCACCAGGGGACTCTGGCATAGAATGGGCTGACGCTCTGCCCTGCAGGCCCGGAGGGCCCCCGACTAAGACTGGCCGGCCCCCTGAGGCTCCAGCCGTGGCCCTTTGGTTTCTGCAGTCCAGAGGTCTGTTCTGGGGAGAGGCAGGTCCCTGTGACCGGCTCTGGAGCAGTGGGCGGGCGTGGGGCTGGCAGAGGTCCCTGTCCCCGTGTGAAGGTGAGGTCCTTCCTTACTCCATTCACTGCTGGCTCCTCCCTGCGCTGTGCAGCCCTGCGAGGGTAGTGGAATGACTGAAGGTCATGGGCTGGTTTCTGGAGCCTTCTCCCGTGGAGGCGGAGCCCAGGGTGAGGCCTGCCGTCTCCCCTCCCCCAGTGGAGCCCTTCCAGCCAGGCTGCAGGGGCAGGGCGGAGCTGGACCCTGGTGGTGACAGCTCCTGGCTGCCTGGGCCTGGCCCACCTGTGCTCAGGGCCGGGCCATCCTGGAAGTGGCGTGGACGCGGCGTCACATACCTGGTTCCTTCCTGCCCTGCGTAAGCAGCCTGGGCCCTCCTGTGAGCACCTCAGTTTCCCCCGAGAGATGCAGGTGTTCCCTCCTTTGCACCAGCCAGGTCTCATTGAGGGAGCAGGAGGGAGGTCCTGACCTTCAGCTCCACCTGTAGCCCTATCCCTGGGTGTCACACCCCCCTGCACCATGACCACCTCCTCCAGGCAGCCCTCCACTCCCACCACCCTGGCCCCACTGCACGCTGGCCTCACATGAGCTGCTCCAACCCTGCCTCGGTGTCTGAGGCTCGTAGGGCCACTGTGGGCTCGTGGGTCAGAGTGAATCACACACGTATCAGGTCATTGAAGAAACAAAGGAGGAAAGGTGCTTTAGTTGCCCAGGGAGCTTTGCGGCCGTTAGCGTGTGACGCTGACGCATCTAGCAAGAGCTGGCGTCTGTCGCCTGTTAAGGGTGTCATGCACCCACATGTGCCGTCTTTAGACTTCCTGGTGGCCCTGTGGTCCAGGGGGGCCCCGTCTAGTGGTCAGCACTGTGAGGTCACCATTTAAGGATGAGAAGACAGTCTCAGAGGGGACCTGAGTGTCCCAGGCTAGCGCTGGCAGGACAGGCTCTGGGACGGGGAGGGGGCTGTTTCCCATAGGTCCCTCTGCCCCCTGCAGATGTCCCTGCCTAGTGCCCTGTGGAGGGTGCCGAGGGTCTTTTGCAAGCACATGCCCAGATGCCAGTCTGCCCTCTGCTGGGTCCCTGGCCTCCTCCTCCCAAGCCCCCTCACCCTTCAGAGGGCAGTGGGCCTGGCAGCCCGGCCTCAGCTCCACCCCTCGCTCTCCGGCCTTCTTTCAGGTCCCGCAGAGTTGGGGACCCAGGGTTATGGGCACAGTGCCTCAGGGAGATCCAGGGAGGCTCCCAGCACCTGGTGGCCACGTTTGGTGGCTCGTGCCAGTGTGCAAGCCCCAGGGTCTCTTACACAGACTCGGAGCCGGGGTTCCCGCCTGAACATAATCATCATCGCGGAGGGCGCCATCGACCGGAATGGGAAGCCCATCTCGTCACGCTATGTGAAGGACGTGAGTGTGTGGGTCATCTGGGGGCAGGGGCGGGGCAGGCACAGGTCACAGGGCAGGGGACCCTGTGTCTCCAGGACCCCAGGTCTCTCACTCGGATCCTAGACCTGGTTCCTCGGGGACAGCCTCCTGGTCCTGGGCGTCCTTCCAAGTGATAGCCAGGTGCAGGGTGGGGGCTGGTTCTCCAGAGATGCCCTGGACTCTGGCCTGAGCCTGGGCGCTGCCCCCTCTGTGTTGGGAGCCCCCGCCCTCTAGATCCCAGCCTTCATTCAGGATGTGTTCCCTATAGGTCTGGGCCCTGTCACTGGGGTGCTGGGGGCCCTGTCACTGGGGGTGCTGAGACCCAGCCCTGCTAGCCCCTCAGTGACAGGTGCACACCACCCCATGCTGGATTCATAGCTGAACACCTGGACTACCAAGAATTCCTTCCTGTGACCTCTGCCCCCACGCTCCAGGCTCCCCACCCCCACATCCTGCCATGGACATGGTCCTGGGCCTTGTGCCCCCCCTTTGGCCACCCACCTGGTGATTGTGTCCCCACGCTGTCTACCAGGAACCCACCTACTGCAGACTCCTCTGCCTTGTGTCCCAGAACCACAGGGGCCTGGTGGAGGCTGAGCAGAGGGCCAGAGGCCATGTCCAGCTCTGAGCACCCATGCACACAGAAACACCCTCCCACACACACACTCGCACACACTCTCGTGGAAGCCTCACACTCAGGCACACTCACACTATCCCCCCCCCCCCAGCTCGCATGCAGGTATCCTGGGCTGCCCCTGCACGCCCCGAGGAAGGGCAGGGGCTGGGCCCGTGGGGCGGCGGGGCAGGGGTTGGTGCAGGAGCCTACACCTCCTCCTAACTCTCCCAATGAACAGCTGGTGGTCCAGAGGCTGGGCTTCGACACGCGAGTGACCGTGCTGGGCCACGTGCAGCGGGGAGGGACGCCCTCGGCCTTCGACCGCGTCCTGGTAGGTGGGCGTTGCTGTGGCCTGGGTGTGCAGACATGCAGGTGTGTTGGTGTGGGTGGAGTGTGTGTGACTGTGTGCCTTCCTTGGAGGTGTGCAAGGGGGCGAGCAGCTATAAGAAACTTGGACATGGGATCCGTCAGGGCCTGCCCAGCCTGTGCCTCCATGCCGGCCCCCTCCCCAGCACATGTATCGACTGTCAAGGCTGCAGACCCCCTCGGTGGTCGTGGACAGGTCCCTGGGGGCCGGGTGAGCAGAGGACAGGCACGAGGGGCTTGACTGGCCGCCTCCTGGCTGTTGGGGTTCTGCCTGCGTTTGCGTCATTGGTCCTCATGGCTTCTGAGTCTCACCTCGTCCTCTGCGGAGGGGATTGTGTTGGAGTCAAATGGAGACAGGTCTGGGGTCAAGAAGGCCCGTGGGTGGCACAGAGCCTTTGTGTGAGGGCTGGTCACTGGAGAGCGGGGCCAGATGGCGCTGTGCTCAGCCCTGTGCACGATGTGGCTGCCGTCTGTGCTGAGCCTGCCCAGGACCCTCGGTGTGCTGTCTCCCTGGACCTGCTGCAGAGCTGGACAGATACCCACTGTACCTCAGGAGACAATGACCCATGGAAAAGGGCCTTGCCAGGCTTTTGCTGCACCCCATGTGAGAGCTCAGGTACATGCCAAAGAGCCCACGAGGGCCTGGGACTTGGGGGCCAAGCCAGCCACCACCCAGCCTGAGGGGCAGAGAGGCAGCTGCCAGACCGGACGGCCTGAGGCCTGAGGTAGCAGTTTGGCCAGCTTGGTTTCATGGACACTGGTGGAAGACACATGACGCCTGGGTCAGAGACAGGACAGGATATTACAGCCGTGACCATTACCGGAGTATCTGCATTTTTGTGCTGACCCCTGAATCCATGTGCCCACGGGGGTCGTGAAGAGGGTCAGCTGTCCCCTGCACGTGGCCGGAACCTGAATCTAATGAGCCGTCAGCCTGTCTGCTGCTCCTGAGGGAGCCATGATCACTCCCCTGGGACTGTTTGCTCAACATCCTGGGACAGTTGGTCCAGAGTAAAGAGTCTTCAGGCCTTGTGTGCGAGATGTGCAGGACCCGCGGAGACCAGCTCTTCCGCGTCCTTCTGTCTAGCAGTCCAGGAGGCAGGACTGGTTCCGTGGTCAAGGAGTAGATCATGGCTGCCATGGGCCTGCACATCTTGCCTGCCTGGCCGTCCCCTTTGCTGTTTCTGGACCTGCAGTTGTGACTGGTCCCATTGGGGCGATTCTTGATGGTTTAGTTGGCCCCGCCTGTCAGCTCACATCGTGCCATTAAAGGAGCTCAAACCAGGAGTCCTGCCACGGAAGGAAGCTGGCTCCAGCGTGCCCCTGCCACCCTCATGCCCAGGGATGGCGGGTCACTCTCACTGCACCCCAGGGCACGGGCCAGGCTTTCCTGGCAGGGCTGTGGGAGGCCCCGGGAAGTGGCGCCCAGCAGTCTTGTGAACGCGGCCATGCCTGCTCACCATGTTCTAGGCGCATTGCTGTGCGGGGGCTGAGAGCTGAGGCGTGCGTTTCTGCAGAGGAACATAGTGTGTGGTTGGCAGAGCAGATGGGTGAGTGAGTGTGCGGATGAGGGTGGGCCTGAGCCTGAGCCTGAGCCGTGCCCCCCTCTCTGCAGAGCAGCAAGATGGGCGTGGAGGCGGTGATGGCCCTGCTGGAGGCCACGCCTGACACGCCGGCCTGCGTGGTCAGCCTCTCGGGGAACCAGCCTGTGCGGCTGCCCCTCATGGAGTGCGTGCAGGTGGTGAGTACCGGCCCCTCCCGCAGAACCGCCTGTCCTTCCAGGCCTCCCAGCCACCCCCGCCGCCCTCCTCCCTCCTGTCCTCTGATCATCTGCATGTGCCAGGGCGGGGCACTTCCGCTGTGGCTGTGTAACACACCATGGGTCCCCGGAGGTTGGCCCAGGGGATCAAGGGCTGCAGTAGTGGGCCTACCCCAGGAGAGGCCAGGACTGCTGGCTGGGGCTTGCCTGGGCTCGGCCTTGGCCAGATTTCTCCTCCTTGAGCTACCGGGTGGGCTGTGGCCATGAGCACATGCCGGGCCTCCCTGACAGCCCGTGCTTTTTGCTTCTTTAAGACGAAGGACGTGCAGAAGGCCATGGATGAGAAGAGGTTTGATGAGGCCATCCAGCTCCGTGGCAGGTGAGAGGCCGTCCTGCATGGCTGCAGAGGTGGTGAGGGGCCGTCCTGCATGGCTGCAGAGGTGGTGAGGGGCCGTCCTGCACGGCTGCAGAGTGGGCCTGTGGGTGCTCGCCTGAGGCTCCTCTCAGAGCATCCACACAGCATGGCCGGAGGAACCGAGGAGGGGGTGGCCCCCGAGGCGAAGAAGCTGGCAGGGTACTAGGTGGACGCAGGCTGCTGGTGGCCAGAGCAAGGCCTGCAGGACAAGGGGCAGCAGCACCCAGTGCAGAGTCCAGGCTGGCCTGGGACATCGTGGGTGGTGGCCCGATTGGGGGACGGGAGGCCAGCAGGTGTTAGGGCTCTGCCCTTTTATTGGTGTCCAGGCTGGACAGGATGCGCCTTATCTGGTTTCCCAGCACTGGGCTCCCCACCAGCTGCCGAGCTGGTTGCTGGGCTGTGCGCTTTGCTGTGCGGGTGATGTGGCCTTGTGTCTCGGATCTCACACCTGCTATTGAAGGCTCCCAGCTGGGGTGTGGCGACAGGGAGGCTGCGCAGTGTCTCCTGGGGCTGTACCTCTGGCCCTGTGCCCAGTGACTGCACAGCTTCAGGGCCACACGTGCCCTGCCTCTTGCTTTTCTCGGCTGAGCTGTGGGCCCCACGCTGTGCAGAGTCATGTGGCCGTGTGCTGTGGGTCTATAGGGCTGTAAACTGCATGACCCGCTTCCCTTCCAGGAGCTTCGAGAACAACTGGAACATTTACAAGCTCCTTGCCCACCAGAAGGTCTCCAAGGAGAAGGTGAGGCGGAGGCGCAGAGCGCGGCTGTGTAGGTTCTGTGGCCCTCAGCCTGCCCCTGCTGCGTGCTGCCCCCACCATCCAGCTGCGCAGGCCGCCGCAAGCTTGGGCTGGGCCGCAGAGGATGCCTCCCTCCTGCCTGGGGTCTGAGCTGTGTGCTGAGGGCCGGGCTGCAGAGGATGCCTCCCTCCTGCCTGGGGTCTGAGCTGTGTGCTGAGGGCCGGGCTGCAGAGGATGCCTCCCTCCTGCCTGGGGTCTGAGCTGTGTGCCGAGGGCTGAGCTTGTAGGTGCAGAGCCAGCTGGACCAGCTAGTCTCAAACAGCTGTGCCTGGGCCAGAGGTGACATGGGCAGGGGCCTGGCTGAGAGCAGCTGGTATGCATCACGTGGCCGCAGGAAACGGAGTGGCCCGTGGATGTTGCTCAGAGGAGTTTATGAGCCGGCATTTAGGAGCTGCCTCCCCAGTAGCTGAGAACCTCAGGAAAGGGGATTTCTCCAATACGGGTGATGAAAGGGTTAGTTTCCAATGTCCTGGGGCCAAGGAGAGGGGCTGTCCAGACATTCCACAATGGGGTTCTGGCTCTAAGGGCCCTCGAGCCCTGACCCCATGTGGGTGTGGCCCACAGAGGTGTGCCAGCCTGTGGGCGTGGTCAAGAGGCTGTGCACCCCTACCGGGCCATCTCTCCCCAGACCCGGCTGGTGTGTGACCACCTTGGGGGCAGCATGGCCGGCTTGTTAGCAGGACCCGCCAGAACCAGGCTGCCTGGTAGGGCCACTCAGCACTCGGAGTGAGGTGTGCTGAAATGCCGAGCGCATCCAGGGCCCGCGGGGAGAGCTGACGCCAACGTGCCCTTAGTGTTTACGCCGACTCCACCCTGGGGTGGCGCTCTTCTGGATACGTGAGGTCAGGTTAGCTGGCGCACGGGAGCTGACAGCTCTGGTTCTTTGTTCCTGCTCACTGCGGCTGCTGTAACACAGCGTGGCCACAGCACCCCCACCCTGCCGTGCCGCCCTGCCCCAGGGAGGGGTGGCTGCCCACCTGGCTCAGGCCTGCGATGCTGCCCCGTGAGCCCGACTCTGATGTCAGGGACGATCACCTTGCCGGGGGCTTTGCCGCGTGTGCCGGGTGGCACTGGGCCTCAGTTGGTCTTTCCCAGGACCTGGTGGCATTAGTACAACGTGCGCTCTTCCGGGGGGTGGAGTGGACAGTGTCCAGGCTGTCACAGGACTGCCTTCTGCTGATTCCCACCTCGTCCCGTGTCTCACGCGCTCATTTCCCTTCTCTCTCAAGAGCAACTTCTCCCTGGCCATCCTGAACGTGGGGGCCCCGGCAGCCGGCATGAACGCAGCCGTGCGCTCCGCGGTGCGGACCGGCATTTCCCATGGCCACACGGTGTACGTGGTGCACGACGGCTTCGAAGGCCTGGCCAAGGGTCAGGTAGGTGTGGCTGCGACTGAGGGCAGGGCTGGAGCCGGGTGCTACCACCTGCTATGGCTGGAGCTCCTGTGCTCTTCCGTCCTCATGTACCCCACCCCTCAATGACTCACAAACAGAAGGGTTTGAGGGGGCTTTCAGCGTGCAAGCATGGAAGCAGCCCAGTTCAGGGACACGAAATAGGTGGTTGGCGCCTGGAGAGGGGCCAGCTGCCCGGGACTGGAGGCTGAGGGGCCTGTCCACTCAGCCTTGCATGGCCAGGCCCGGAGTCACAGCCCTGGCACCAGCATGGCCTCTGTCCCTGGGGCCTCCCCTGCCTGAGGAGGAATGGCAGGACCTTTGACCTGTCACCTGAAGCTTTGTCCCTCCTGCCAGGTACAAGAAGTGGGCTGGCATGATGTAGCTGGCTGGCTGGGGCGTGGCGGCTCCATGCTGGGGACCAAGAGGTGAGCTGCTGCCGCCGGGCACTGGGGTTGAGAGAGCCAGGTGCAGACGTGGCCCAGCCAAGGACATGGCCCCTACTGGCAGGTGGCCTGCCCAGAGCTGGCTGCAGACCCCTGCCTGGGGCCTCCTGGCCACGAGCTGCCCCATGGTCGGCTCTGCCGAGGGAGGCAGCTCGGGCTGCCCGTGCTTGCCCCGGGTGCTTGGCAGGAGGGGCCGGAGCAGAGGAGTCTGTTCCCCTCTCTGGGGCAGGCCCTGGTGGCACTGTCACCGTGCATGCTGGCTGTGGCCGTGGTTTTTGTCTCGGGATGGGTCTGAGACCCTCCATGGAGCGGGCGTGGGCAGATGGCCACCTTGTATGACTGCAGGAAGCTGTCCTGTTCTGCTGCTCTGAGAGCTGCAGAGCTGGAGAAAGTGTCCCCTTTGGCTGCCCTGTCCAGAGAAAAAGTCTCGGGCAGAAGGGGTGCCCAGCATTGGCCGGCGGCAGGCAGGGATGCCGAGCGGGTGCCAGGCCTCGCAGCTGGCCTCCTTGTGTCTCTGCTCGGAGCCACATGGAGGACGATTCAGCGATTGATTATGGGCCCCCACGGCCGAGGCACACGCTTTGCTGGGATCAGACAGGGCAGGTCTCTGGACGCTGCGCGTTCACACTGACACCTCTGACTACAGGACCCTGCCCAAGGCCCACATGGAGGCCATTGTGGACAACCTGCGCACCTACAACATCCATGCCCTGCTGGTCATCGGCGGGTTCGAGGTGAGGGCTCCCCCACCTGGGTACTGGGACTTTGCGGGCAGGGCCACTGGGTGCTTTGAGTGTGGGGTTGGGGCTGGGTGGGGGGGTGTTACCGTCTCCTGAAGGCTTCACAAGGTTCAGGTAGCATGGTTTAGGTAGCTCGATGCCAGTGAGGAGGAGGAGCTGAGGAAGGGGTGCGGGAGAGGGAGGAGGAGGAGGCAGCATTGCCCGCATGGCAGTCTTACTAATGTCCTGTCCTGGTGCGGGGGAGTCGTTACCAAATAAACACAAGCACGCTGCAGCAGCGGCGATCCCGGCCCGCTCTGGTCCTCTGGAGCATTCCCGGGAGGTGCCTGGGTGACATCGGGCTGATGGCGTCACTGTCTCATCTCCACCCCGCCCTCGCAGGCCTACGAGGGGGTGCTGCAGCTGGTGGAGGCGCGCGGGCGCTACGAGGAGCTGTGCATCGTCATGTGCGTCATCCCGGCCACCATCAGCAATAACGTGCCGGGCACTGACTTCAGCTTGGGCTCGGACACCGCAGTCAATGCCGCCATGGAGGTATGGGACTGCGGGGGGCGGAGCCGTTGAGGTGTGGGGGAGGGCGTGTGCAGTGAGTGGGGCTGCGGAGGCAGGAGGCTGGCGGGTGAGGGGTGGCCTGGTAAACCTTTGGAGGCTGGGCTGTGGGAGGGAGCGTGGTGGGCAGCGTTGTCCGGGAGTCAGGGGCAAGGTGTGGGCCCAGCTCCCCTGTAGCCCCTCACCAGTGCGAGGCAGGGCCCCGGTTTGTCCTTTGCCACGTGACTGGGAGCGGGGTGTCCTGTTTGCCTCTGGCTTTGATGGAGGTGCGCGCTTTCTGTGCACGGGCTGGCTGCGTGTCGTGTGGGGATCTTCTCCGGCCCGCTTTCCTCTGGGGTCTCGCTGTTCCCCACCTTGCTGTGTGCGCTCGTTTTCTGGGTAGGACAGGACCCTCCGCAGCGCTGTGAATGTCCCTGCGTTTGCTCTTTGTCCACCTCTGGGTGCTCACCTCAGGGCTCGGCCCCCATCACCTGCTGTGTCTGTTCCTTCCCTCTCCTTGGTTTTTCCTTTCATCCTAAATTGCCTTTGCAAGCTCCAAACTGTTGGTGGTTAGTGTCACCTTGGTGTCGCGTTGTCATCAGAGCCGCGGGAGAGTCCACCTTCCGCACTGTCCACCTGTCTCTACCCTGGCTGACAGGGCAGGACTGTCACTGTCAGTGCCCAGTTCACAGAGGAGAGCGGAGGCTCAGCGTGCACCTGTGGTCTGGGGCCCCTGCCCCTGCCCGCGGGATGCCAGTGACGCTGCCCCCGTGTGACAACCAGAACTGTCTCCAGGCCGCCGTCCTTTGCCCTATGGGGCAGACTTGCCCCCGGTTCTGAACCCTGATGGTGTGCAGACTGGGCGGGAGGAGGCCTGCCCGGCCCTGCCTGGCTCTGGTGAGGGGCTGCGGGCGCAGGTACACAGCTGCTGCCTCTGCTCCTCTGTCACCAGGGTCCCTGCAGTGTGGCGGTATCATGGCTCACCAGGGAGGGTGGGGACACAGAGGCCCCTGATCATCCCTTGTCCCTTCAGAGCTGTGACCGCATCAAGCAGTCGGCCTCGGGGACCAAGCGCCGCGTGTTCATCGTGGAGACCATGGGGGGCTACTGTGGCTACCTGGCCACCGTGACGGGGATCGCCGTAGGGGCCGACGCCGCCTACGTCTTCGAGGACCCTTTCAATATCCATGACCTAAAGGTGAACCCGACCCCTCTGCGGCCACGGGCCACCACGGCCTGCCTGATACACGGGACTGGCCGGCTCAGGGGGCCCCAGCAGGTTGGAGGCTCACTGCCTCTGAGGCAGCCTCCACCCTGTCACGATCCTTCAAGACGTGTGGGGACCCTACATCTCTGCCTCGCCCTCCCCCCCCGAGGCTGCGGGGTCAGCGGCCCCCACCTGTGGGCTGGGCTGGAGTTCCCTTGTCCATCTCCTCCGGCTCACCTGCGTCCTCCGCTCCCAGGCCAACGTGGAGCACATGACGGAGAAGATGAAGACGGACATCCAGAGGGGCCTGGTGCTTCGGTGAGGCTGCCACGGGGCCTTGGCGGGGCGAGGCGCCCTACCCCCTCCCAGGCTCCCTGTGGTGGCCCCGGGGACCCAGGACTTGGGCCACCCCTAACGGTGCCCGCCTGACTCTGCAGGAACGAGAAGTGCCATGACTACTACACCACGGAGTTCCTGCACAACCTGTACTCCTCGGAGGGCAAGGGCGTCTTCGACTGCAGGAGCAACGTCCTGGGCCACCTGCAGCAGGTCTGAGGCACGCTTGTGTGTCTGCGGGGGGCTGGGGGACCTTGGCGTGTTCCCGCCAGGCTGAGCAGTTCCCACTGCCCCAGGGCAACAAATGTGCCCATCACCCCACCTTAGGTGGAGGGAACTGAGGCCTGCTGCTGCAGGGCTCAGCTGGGAGGTAGGACTGGGGCCTGCACTCTGACCCTGGGCTGAGGGCGCATCCTCTGCGAGCCTGCCCAGTGTCCTGCGTCCTTCTGTGTCCACCTCGACCTTCCCAAGTCCCTCACCTAGACTCCAGTGTCCCCTCCAACTCACAGTGGCCTCAGGAGGTTCATGGTGGGGCCACTGCCGTGGATGCCGAGGCTCAGGGGCCACCTCACTCTGCTCCTGGACAGCCCACTGTGGCCTCTGGGGGCGGCTTCGAGGCTGGACTTGGCGGCCCTCCAGGCAGCGGAAATAGGCAGGAACTGCAGAAGCCGGGAGAGATGGGGCGGGCAGACTCCCGAGGTCACATGTGGGCCAGTCGTGGCTTGTGTGCTGGTGCTGGAACCATGTGTGTTCTGCTCTGCTCCCCTGGGGCCCGGCCAGCACCTGGGACAGGGTCTTGCCTCTGTTTCCAGGGAGGCGCTCCCACCCCTTTCGACCGGAACTATGGGACCAAGCTGGGGGTGAAGGCCATGCTCTGGATGTCGGATAAGCTGCGGGCCGTGTACCGCAAGGGTAGGTGCGGTGGCCCCAGGCCCGACCTTGCTCTCTGAGGGTCCCAGAGTGGGCCCGGCCTCCAGCCACCATGTGCCTGTGTCCGCAGGGCGGGTGTTCGCCAACGCCCCAGACTCGGCCTGCGTGATCGGCCTGCGGAAGAAGGCCGTGGCCTTCAGCCCTGTCATGCAGCTCAAGGAGGAAACTGACTTTGAGTGAGTCCCGCCAAAGCCGTGTGCAGAGGGGTGGACCTGGGGGCCCAGACCCTCCCCAGAGCAGGTGTGGTCCCCTTGACCCCTGACCCTGTCAGCTGCCCGGTCCCCGTGTCAGATCGCGCCAGGCCATGAAGAGCAGGGTTCACATTCGGGTCTCCTGGTGCTGACACAGGGCAGTGTGGGAGGGGTCGGCGGGGTCGGGGCAGGACCTGTCATGCTGAGGCCACCACGCCTGACCCCTCCTCGTGCTGACCTCTGAGGGACAGGAAGCCCTAGACAGCACCCAGGGCACACGAGTGTCGTGGTCCTGACCTGACCTCTGACTACAGGCACCGCATGCCGCGGGAGCAGTGGTGGCTGAGCCTGCGGCTGATGCTGAAGATGCTGGCCCACTACCGCATCAGCATGGCCGACTACGTGTCGGGAGAGCTGGAGCACGTCACGCGCCGCACACTGAGCATCGACAAGGGCTTCTGAGGCCACGGCCTGCCCTGCACCCACCTCCCCCACTGTCCCTCCCCTCCTGCCCAGCCAGCCATGGCCGTGGGCACGAAGGCTGGACTCACACAGGGCCGGAACCAGGGCCTGAGTTATGCCCGGAGCCTGAGGGCTGGTGGGGTCTGCTGTGCCGGCTTCAGGGCTCTCTCAGCCCCATCTCCATCCTCGGCTGCCCGCCAGACCTCCGAGCGGCTGGCTCTAGGAAGAGTACCCAGGTCATCCACCTCTGCACCCAGGCTGGGTGTGCCTACCTGGCCCTGCATCCTCCCAGGCCAGCTGGCTGCTGGCGCCCGGTCTCCGTGCTCCCTGTGAGCCTCACTGACCTGCTCCTGCCTACACTGCTACTGTGGCTGAGCAGCACCGTCACCTTTTCTAGAAATAAAGTCACCTGACTCGAGTCTGATCAGCCTCTGGAAAGCATGGCCTACAGGACGCCTAGGCAGGGGTGGGGGCCGGCCACGTGGCTGCCCTGCTGGATGGGGCCCCCGGGGTCATAGTACCCACGCTGGGCCAGGTCCCAGGGATGTGGGCCTCACACACAGTTACTCTTCCAGACCAGATGGACAGTGACTGTCCCCAGGGCCACCATCCTGCCTGAGCCTCTGCATCCCTGCCCTGAGTTGCAGAAGATGGCTGCAGCTTCACCCCTGGTCTGCAGAGGGCTCCTGGGGAGGGCATCTGATCTGCGCCAGCCTCGCAGTTGCCGGCTCCTGGCAGAGGTGGGCGGATGGGATGGTGTATTAGCTTTTCCATTGCTGTGGCCAAAATGCCTGACAAGCATGGCTTAGAGGGAAGAAGACTTACTGGTTCACAGTTTTAGAGGTTTCAAAGGGTAGTCCCTGGTTGTGTGGCGGTGGGGCTTAGGGCTCAGGAGAGGAGGAGAAGTTGTTCTCACCTCATGGGAGCCAGGAGCAGAGAGGGAGAGAGGAGGGGGCCAGGGATCAAGTCCCCAAGGCCAGGTCCCCAGTGACCCAATTTTTCCAGCCATGCCCCAGCTCTGAACCTGGCTGCGCAGCCCAGCGCATGAGCTTCTCTGGGGGCCATTCTATATCCAAACTAAAACACTCCGCCCGTGGCCCCAGAAGCTCGTGTCCATCACAATGCAAAATGCACTCAGTCCATTTCCAAGAGTTCCTGTAGTTTCTACAGTCTCAAAATTACCCAAAAGTTCAAAGTGTCCTCAGACTTAAAGCAAACTTTTAACCATGAGTTCCTGTAAAAATAAAATAAAACAAGTTACATGCTTCCAATGTACACTGGCACAGAGTAAACGCTTGCATTCCAAAAGGGAGAAATAAGGGCACAGAATGAGGGAATGAAACCAAAACAAGACTGAAACTCAGTAGGGCAGACGCTGAGATGTGATCTCCAAAGGGCTTTGGCAGCCCTGCCCCCATGCCTTGCTGGTCGCAGCCAGCATAGCCGTGTTTAGCAGGCTCCGCTGCCCAAAGCCGAAACCTTCCTCAGCAGGCATCTCACATTCCTGGCGCCTCGTAATTCCTAGGGTCTCCTTTGCAGCTTTGGCTTTACTCTCAGAGCTTCACAAAATTGCCCTCTCAGGGCCTGCCCACAGGGACTCTGGTCCTGCTACACAGTGCCTGGCCTTGCAGGCTTTCTTTTGAAATCTCAGGGGAAGCTTTCGTACCTCCTTAACTTCAGCATCCTGCAATCCTGCAGAGTCCACACCAGGTGGATGATACCAAGGTCTGCCATTGGCTTGAGCGGTAGCTGGGACCCCTGGACCAGGGCTGCAGTAGCCTCTGAGTCAATCCTGGTGAAACAACTCCCGAGGTCGCCCTGTGCAGGCAGGGCTACTCCACGATCTCTTCTCAGACTGACGTCTGGAGAGGGGTCCTTGAGCCCACGTGGGTGAGGTCTTGCTGATTCCTGAGATGCTCTCAAGGCTTCTTTCCTACGGTCTCTGTCCAAAGTACTTCTCTGTAGTGGCCACGATGTCTTCAGAAACTGCACCTGGCTTGGTCCCAATTTCACATACACTTTTCTGGCCAAACTGCAAATTTAAAAAATCTCTGCTTTCTGCTCCAGATTCTCACAGTAAGCCGAATACAAGTCACCAGCAATACCCCTGCCACTACCTGAATGCTCTGCTTCCTTGAAATTTCCTCTACCAGATTAATTAGTCTGTCACCTTTAAATTCAGCCACAGAAAGTCTCAGGGCATAGGGAAAATATAGATAATTTCTTTGCCAGAATGTAACATGGATGGGCTCTAGACCCTATGGAGTTCTTGCCATCTGAAACCTCATGAGTATAGACTTTGCTGTCCAAATTCCTATTGGCATTCTGGCCTACTGATCTCCCACCAGAATCACCCATTAAGCTCTGCTTATGACATTCTAAGTCTTCTCTAGCTTGCATCTCCACACCTTTCCAAATCACTTCCACAAATTGATTCAAAATCTTCTGAACCGCATGGTCAGGTGTGTCATAGCATGGACCTTACTCCTCTGGTACCACTTTCTGTATTGGTCCACTTTTCCATCACTGACCAAAATACCTGACTTGCACAGCTTAGAAGAAGAAAAGCTTATTGGCTTATGGCTTCAGAGATTTCAAAGGTTGTAGGCCATGGTTGGCCAGCTTCAAAGCAGAGCAGCTTGGCGACAGGGCTTTAGGGCGTGGTGGAGGGAGAAAAGCCACTGTCATCTCATGGAGGTCAAGAAGCACTGGGGGGGAGGGAAGGCCAGGGACAGATACAGTTCCCAAGGCCATGACCCCAGTGGTCCACCTCCTCCAGCCTCGCCCAGCTCCAAACCTGGCTGCTTAGCCTAACACATGAGCTTCTCTGTGGATCACTTCATATCCAAACTATAACAGTGGGAAGTAGGTAGCGTCACCACTGGGGCTGGGGCTGGGCTGCCAGGCAGTTCTGGGAGGCAGTGCACAGCCTTGTGCCCATGGAGGCTGCCAGGAAGGCAGCAGGGCAGAGGCCTGGGGTGTGGGCAACTTGAAGTTTTTCTGTTGCAGCATCCTTGCATTGTCTTGCTACTATAATTGTAGGCATGGAAAATACATTTCTGGGAGCTTTCTGGATCCCCAAACCCCTAAGTAAATCTCAGGGCAGTAATGGGACTTTGAGAAGCATGTGCTGAATCAGGATACCTGGTGCAGGGCAGGTTGAACTGCAGCGTTTCTCTGCTAAGCCTGCTGGTGGAGAGGCGCAGGGCAGTGGTCCCCGTTGGTCTGCTTGTGGCAGTGAAGTGACATGTCACAGAGCAGTCCTGGCAAGTGCCTCCGTGCCAGCTTTTCCTCTCTGGGACAAAACACCTGAGAAAAACGTGGAGGAAAGGTTTCTTTTGGCTCACAGTTTCAGAGGTCAGTCCATGGTCACCCGGCTCCATTGCCTTGGGCCTGAGGCGAGGCAGAACATCATGGCGGAAAGGCATTGGGAGGAAAGCTGCTCGGCTCATGGCAGCTGGGAAGCAGAGAGGGGAGCGAGAGGGGCCAGGGACAGGTTACAGTCCCCAGGGCATGCCCCCAGTGACCTGCTTCTTCCAACCATGCCCCACCTGCCTGTGGTTTCCACCACCTCCCAACAATGCCATCAAATTATTAATCCACTGACGGTCAGAGCCCTTGTGATCCAGCCGCTCCCTAAGAGACCACCTCTGAGCACCCTGCACTGGGGACCACACCTTCAACACAGGAGCCTTTGAGGAGCATTCCATCACATACTTGTCCAGAGGTGGGCCCAGGACACGACATTAGGAGGAACTGGAAGTGCCTGACCCCACCTCTTCTGTGTTCCCAAAGGCCCTAAATGCAAGACGTGGAACTGCCTGGGCCACTGTGCTGGCAGTGACCCAGGACCCAGCAATGCCAAGGCCCAAGGCCACGTGGTGGGTTATCTCATTCGGTCTAATGATTCAGAGGAACTGGTGGGATCCTGGAGGTGACTGGACCAGGAAGACAGAAAACGTGGACACTGGGGTCCCCAGGGGCAGATGTGGCCACGGTGAGGGTGGGCCAGGCCACAGCTCATCATCAGGAGGCCCCCAGCCACCGAGGCCCCGCGAGTGCCCAGGGGATTCCTCGGGCATCAGTGATGAGGCTGGGTGGCAGACACACAGGATGAGCTCCAGGGGACAGGAGCTGTTAGGAGCCCAGGTAAGACCCTGAAAAAGGGGGCAGGAGCTGCGGAAGCAGCCAGGCTTTCCCGTCCCATGACCCTCCCCACAAGAAGCCCTCCCAGACTGTGCTGGGTTTCCCTACTGTTCCTCTGGCTCCCCAGCTGACTGGGCTCGAGTCCCCTCTGGGGGACACCTGTGAGCGTTCCGCAGAGCCACAATGAGTGTGTCTACAGAGTATGTCAGAGAGTGAATGGACGTCCTCCCTCAGTCAAGTGCAGCCTGGGGTTTGGGGACAAAAGCAGGGCATAGCTCACCACCTAAATGAATCTTGCTGCTTCTGTTCCTCTTGAAAATGTCCCCGTGGGCACCCAGAGCCCCACCAACCACGTCTCCCCCACCTGGGTGCATGTGCCTGCGTTGGGGAGGGGCCTCTGCCCAGGGGGTCGCAGAGAGGGAGAGGGGCGCACCTCACAGACACTGAACCTGCGGAGCTCCAGCCAGCGCGCAGGCCACCTCCGGGTTCTGGTCGAGCTGGGTGGGTCACATTATCATGCCGTGGTCTGGTTCCATTAGTGTGCACGTCACACATACGGGTCAGGACTCCGTTCTGAGAGGAACCCCCTCTGCTCGCCCTGCCAGTCAGTGTCTGAACCTGCTCAGCTGCACAGGGCCTGGGGACCCGCTGCGGCCCCTCGTGATGCCCGAGACAGAGCGGCTGCCTCCTTCCCAGGGAGCAGCTCTGGGTGAGACAGTCCGGCCCACTCCTGGTTGCAAACCCGGTGTCGAGTTGGCATTCTCACTGCCAGGACCCAAGATACCTGGTGACCACACACTAGAGGAAGGAGGAACTATGTGCTCACAGTTCTGGGGGTCTCAGACCACGTTAGGTCTGGTCGCGTCTGCAGAGCTCAGGGCTTGGCAGCGGGAAGCAGAGAGAGCAAGGGGCGGGGCCGAGGGCCACACCCTCGGCGATGTACCACCTCCAGCCACACCCGACCCGCCTACCTTACCACCCAGTAAATCCACTAGCCCATCAGTGGACTCAACCACTGATGAGATTAGAACCCTCATGATTCATTTATTTCGCCTTTGAACATTTCTGCGTCGCCAACACATGAGCTTTCCCCAGGGACATTCTATATCCAAGCCTCGAGACCAGGCTCACAGGGCTCACCGTGTGAGGCCAAGTCCCGCCGTGCCTGAGAGCCGCCTGTAGGGTTACCTGGGGGGAAGTTCAGAGTGGGCCCTGAAGGCCACCACGCCATGGTTCCAGGTAGGGTGGACGTGCTGGGGGTCTCAAAGGGCAGAGGGGGCAAGCGGACGAGGGAAAGGGGTGAGCTGAAGGAGGCTGATTTGGACGGAGGGGGCAGTGGGGTGGTGGTGAAGGAATGCGTGGTCGGGGGCTATCCCAACCAAGGTGTGTAAGGACGTGGGACAGGAGGGAAGCCAGACCTCTACAAGGCCCCTGCGTGGCCCCTGCCTGTGGGTAGGGAAGGGAGGGCATCCTTCAGCTAAATGAATCCCCAATAGCAGGGCGTGGTGGTGCATGCTTGTAGTCCCAGTACTTGGGAGGCTGAGACTGGAGGATTGCAGGTTTGCGGCCGTCCTCAGCTACTTAGTGAGGCCCTCCGCAACTTAGTGAGACCCTGTTTCAAAATAAAGAATAAAAAATAGGGCTAGGGGTGTAGCTCAGAGGTAGAATGCCCTTGGGTTCAATCCCTAGTAGCGCAAAAACAAACAAACAAACAAACAAACAAAAAAAACACAAAAGAATCCCCAATTGTTCCAACAGTGATAGCTTTATTGAGAGCATTTAACATCTTGGAATGACAAGGGGCAGAGACAGGCCTGTAACCATCCACCTTGACTGTCCCCAACATGATGACTCCTTGCTTCCCACCCTCAGAGGTCACACCATCCTGAAGAACATGCGGGGCAACCCACAGACAGACCCCCGCCTCCACCCTGGGCCTCCCGGAGTCCAGCGCGCGATGGCCTCTGCCATTGTCTGAAATGGCCCGCACCAGAGCGTGGCCTCACCTTCGAGTAATGGTGGACAACGTGCCTGCCCCCAGCCTCGGGTGAGGGCGGCCTTCCCGACGCTGTCACCGCACCGCTGGCTCACTGGTCTGTGCAGCTGTCACTCAGCCCGCGTGCTCTCGGCGGTGCAGGGTGCAGCTCTTCAGAGTCAGCCGAGGACACGTCCTGCTCTCCAGTCCCAGCCATTTCTCCAACAGCAGGAGTTGGCTCTTCTCCCGAATTGTTCAAAAGTCACTCCTTCTCTTGAATATGGCTGCATCCTTGACTTCAGAGGACATGGGGATGGCCCCAGGGCTGCGGCAACACCACCCAGCGTCTGGCACCTTGGAAGACTCGTGACTCTCCCAGTGGAAGGCACGTCGGACGTGGCCTGGAGGCTGCACCTTCCCCCCGCAGCCACACCTGGGGCCCCCCGGACTAGTGGGGGGCACGTCCACAGCCCCTCACTCGGCTCAGTATGCCCTGCCTCCACTGCCGCGGCGCTCTCAGAGACGGAGCCGGAAAAAGCCAGGCGCGTCCGGCCCGGCCCTGCTGTCAGAAGAGACCGTCCTTCGCCGGCAGCGGCAGGTGTCACTGCGGAGGTCTCCCTTGGTGACAGACACCTACCCCACCCCTGAAGACTGAACCGGGCACAGTCCTGCGTGCTTCCCCTAGCCTCGGAGGGCGGGCCCTTACCTTGGGAAAGACCAGGCCGCACCGCCACTCAGGAGGTCTGCCTCCAGGTCAGACGGAAAGGCTTTATTAGTGAGGATGGCCGCGGAGCCCTCCCCTCAAGAAGGGTCAGGTGGAGCGCGGCCTCTTGTGGCCTCAGAGCCAAGTCCTGGGGACCGTCCTGGGGGGATTGGGTGTTTCCACCAGCCCCAGGCACAGGAGCCGGGTCTGTTCAGTGCCCTTGTCCCTCGTCCCCGCCTGGTGTGGTGAACAGAGGCAGGCTTTCCAGGTGGGGCTGGGGTCCAAGTGAGGGCCCTGATGGCGGTCACTCTGCGTCCTCCTGCAGCTCCTGCCTGTGCAGCGCCTGCAGCCGGCTGCCCACGGCCTGCTGGATGGCCTCCAGCCCCTCGGTGTCCAGCTCCCGCAGCAGCAGCAGGATGGCCGTCAGGACGTTCTGGGGGCAGAGAGAGTCGCTGACTAGGGGCCTGGCCAGCGACACCCCATCACAGGGTGAGCAGTCTTGGGGTGCGGCCTTGCAGGTAGCCAACCACAGAGCATGCAGGTGTGATGCTGGTGAGCTGCTTCTCCACCCTGACCCAGCCCGCCCTCAGCCTGTGCCCGTACTTTGGATGGGGAAACTGAGGTACGGAGGCAGGAGGCACCTGTAGATCTATCAACACAGCTCTGCCTGTGTTCCCAGCAGGGAATGAAGCTGTTTCTGCAGGAAGGTGAGGGAGGGTGTCTGTACAGAGGGGCTACTAAGACGGCTGAGGAATGACCAGAGCGACTCCCCAAGCTCACCAGGAGGACCTGCCTCAACCCTTGACCTCTCCCACACCCCAAGGCCCCTGTAGGGGCAGAGCTGCCCACCCTCCCCTCAGGGCAGGTGTGCCATTCAGGCCCCTGTGGGCAGAGGCCCCTGCTGTGCCCTGCGGATGAGCCTCCCTCTCTGGCCCGCTCTCCAGGGCACTGCAGAGGCCCAGGTGTGGGAGGGAGGCCTGTGGGGACAGACCTGCCCCTGCACCTGTACCGCTGGGCTCCTTGGACACGTGGGAGAATGAGCTCACACGTGTGGAGTGGAGGAGGGAAGGGATCTTGGGGTACAGCAGCCTGGAGGGGTGGGGCGCCAGCTGGCTAGAGGGGTTGGCAGAGCTGAGCTTAAATCCTGTGGCGAGGCTGACACCCTTGTCCTGTCTTTTCTCTCTCTCCAGCAAACCAGACCACAGGCCCTGCTGGCCCAGAGTGTGGCCACATCTGTCCACCACTGACGGGGACACTTTTTGAGTGGGTGGGACCATCCCCTTCCCGATGGTAGGCTCTGCAGCGGGTTCAGTCTATTGGCTCTGCTCCTCCCACAAACTGCACACACTGTAGGTGGTCACTGGATTAATGCATGAATGAAGGAGGGTTCCCGCTCCATGACGCGAGGCACCCCTACCCTTCTACTGTGGCCGTCCCTTGGACAGGGCATCTGTGAGCCCACAGGGGGAGACAGCACTGGCAGCTCCATGCAGGTACAGCCAGGCCCTGCAGGGTGACACCGGGCATGGGAGTGGGCGCTGAGGGCCACCACCTCCCTTCTGGGCCTGGCTCTGCTCGGGCAGCACAGCTTCCTGTGTGACCCGCGTGTCAGGTGGGGCGAGGTCCTGGTACCTGCCCAGGCACACGAGCGCCTCTGCTGGTGGGGTGGGGTTGGGCACGGAAGCTGTGGGAAGAAACGTCCCACTCCACTCCTGGGGCAGGGGGAAGGAGCCCAAGGACAGCTGGATGCCGTGGGGGGCGGGCGGGAAGCTGGGGAGGAGCCTGGAAAGCACGGGTCTTGGGGCTGCCACCGAGCCGCCTGCGTCTTTCTTATGTCACCAACCCAGAGCCCTGGGTGTTACCTGCACTCTGGCGCAAACAGCTCCAGCCTCCCTGGGGGGGGACAGGATACTCCTACATCTATCCACAGACAGAAGGTCTTTCCACAAGCAGCACACCTCTGCCAACTTTAAGCTAGTCACGGCAACCTATCTAAGATGTTCTGGAAGCTTCTGATACTGAGGACAGGCACAGGAGCTCTTCCCGCTCCCTTGGCCGGCACCGAGGCCAGCCCCTGCCTCACGCGCCTCCTTCCTATGGTTGGTACTTGGATTAGCTCAGATCTGGAGAGCAGGCCACCCTCACACTTAGGGGGCTTGGCTGTGCCAGTCCCCACCATCCCCAGCCCCGCCCCCATGACTCTTGCATTCTGGCCACCTGACAAGGGCGGCCCACGTCACTCACCCTGTTCTTGTGACTGCTCAAAGCGTCCCTCTGTGAGAGGGGGGGAAACTGGTCCCCGGCAGGGGGCTTCAGGCCATGCTGGCCCTGGATGCTGCGTGTGAGAGGAGACGGGAAGGTGGGTGAGGGTCTGAGGCATCGTCCCTTTGCAAATACTATCTGCAGGTCAAATTACAGCCAGAGCAGACTCGGAGTCATAAGAAGGGTGCCTGCACCCCTGTACGTAGCGGGAAGTGGAAGGAAGGCCGGCCCCAGTCCGGGACTTTGCCGAGACCCCTGGGCAGCTCCCGGGACCAGCGGCCTCGCACTTACTGCTCCTCCATCCCCCTGCAGCAGCTCCCTGCACTGTCTCCCCACTGTGCAGCCTCTACCCAGGCCTCAGGGCAGGAAGCTAGGCATACAAATACCCCTGGGACAGGGGTCGGAGCACCAGAGCTGCCCACAAAATGGGGGACGGGGCCTGACCTTCCAAGTGGACCCCCAGCCTGGAGCCCCTCTACTACCTCCAACCTTCCCAATGCCCTTTCTACTCAAATGTGATCCTGACAAGCAGCAGACTGCCCCTGGAGGCGCCGGAACCTCACCCCAGTAGGGCTACAGGTCAGATGCCCTTTGGGAGTGCCCATGCACCCCTCCTACCTCTGGCACCCCTCGCTACCGCTCTCCTATCCCGCTCCCTGGTACACTTGACAAAAACCTGTGAATGCTACTAAAATCACTGCTGGAGCCACCCCCAGAGAAACAGAAGCCACCCCAGAGGATTCCCTTCCCTCATTTCCCAAAGACGGGGAGCGCAGGAAGACCCCGGGACGGAAGGCCTGCACCCTCTGGTCTCACTTTGCCTCCTCCTCCTCCAGGTAGCTCAGCGGGTCCCGGCTGGTCTCCGCGATGGAGCTGAGTGTGTAGGGCGGCTCGGAGCGGCCGTTGCCTGCGCCCTCCCTGCCGGGGGCAGAGGTGATCTCGTCTCCCTCCATCAGCGCGCGGGTCAGCTCTTCCTCGGTCACAGCTTTGTGGTGAAGGACAGAGAAGGTGAAAGCATGAGAGGCCTCGCCTCCCACAGCTGCGCGGACCGCAGTGCTGGCCTCACGGAGCTTCTGCTCAGCCTGCGTCGGGTGCATGGTCAGGCCTGCCCCTCCGCACCCAGCCTCAGCCGATGGCCCAGGACCACTTGTGAATCTCCACTGCTGCATCTGCGAGGCGCAAAGGCCCCAGTCAAGACAGCTTTCTTCCTGTAGCACCCGGTGGAACCAGGGCTGTGCACACGCTGAGCCAGCGCCCCACCAGAGCGGCACCCCAGCCTCTAAGGCAGATCCTGAGAAGGAACAGACTGGCCGGGCACGGTGGCCACGCCTCTAATCCCAGGTACTCGGGAGGCTGAGGCGGGAGGATCACAAGTTTGAGTCAGTCTCAGTAACTTAGCAAGACCGTCTCAAAATAAAAAATAAAAAGGAGCCGGGCGTGGTGGCGCACGCTTGTAATCCCAGTACTTGGGAGGCTGAGACGGGAGGATCCGGATTCGCGGCCAGCCTCAGCTACTTAGTGAGGCCCTCCGCAACTTTGTGAGACCCGGTTTCAAAATAAAGTATAAAAAAATAGGGCCGGGGGCGTAGCTCGGAGGTAGAATGCCCCTGGGTTCAATTCCCGGTACCGCAAAAATAAATAAATAAATAAATAAATAAATAAATAAATAAAAAGGGCCGGGGGCGTAGCTCGGCGGTAAAGGGTGTAAAGTACCCCAGCCTTGATCTCCGCTACTACTGCCAAACAGAAGAATGAACTGACTGCACTGTATTTATTCCAGTCCACTCACATGACTTAATTTCCCTGAAGTTTGTTTATATTAAAATTGGGAAGAACTAATTCCACATAACTGAAAAGGATTAGAAACCGGCATACTAACAGTGCCAGTGGATTAGGGAGGAGAAAGAGGCAGCGCTGGGGTCAGTGAGCTGGAGCTCGCACAGAAGCCCACAGCAGGCCCTCCACCCTGGGACAGGAGGGCGCGGCAGGCCCGGGCGGGGCGGGGCGGCTCCAGAGGCCTCGCTGTCAGTAGAGCCGAGGCCAGGCCACCCGGCCAGCAGCC
This sequence comes from Glis glis, assembly GCA_004027185.1. Taxonomy (NCBI): domain Eukaryota; kingdom Metazoa; phylum Chordata; class Mammalia; order Rodentia; family Gliridae; genus Glis; species Glis glis. The sequence continues at coordinate 39,072 of PVJS01009716.1, forward strand.
GCAAAGGTCCTTGCACAGTGCACGGTCAATTCTTAGCGCTGCTCCTCACAGGGACAAAAGGAGAAAGGCAGGACTCAAGTGTCCCCGACTGTCAGGTACAAACCGTGGAGGTTCACAGACGGGCACTCGTGCTGTCACCGGGCTGGGTGTCTGTGCCTAGGCTGGGTGATGCTGACACCTCTGAGAGGGGACAAGCAAATGTGGGGGCTGCTCCTGGGGAGACCGTGTGCCAGACGAGACCCCATCTTCAGAGCAGCGACAGCAGGGGGGAGGGGAAGGCGACGGGAAGCACGCCGCCGCCGTGGACACCCACCTTGGTTGTCCAGCTTCTGCAGGTTGGGCAGGTTGCGCAGCACGGTCATGCGGTAGAGGTGGGGGCTGGCGCCACAGCAGGGGTTCTCGGCCAGCCACAGCACCCGGAGGTGCGGCAGGTCCTTCAGGTAGAAGAGCTCGTCCAGGCTGGGGATGCGGTTCCTCCTGAGGTACAGCTCGCTCAGGCGCCGGCAGCAGCTCATGGGCTCCAGGGTCGAGACGCTGTTGACACTGCGGGACCAGCACCATGAGCGCCGAGGCGGGCAGGGGATCCGATGGCCCTGGCTCCCGCCTCAGTCATGAGCACCAGAGAGAGGCCTCCTGGGGTCGCGCCAGCTGCTCTTGCCTTGTAATCAGCCAAGGTCAGTCAGGACCCCGAGCCAGGGAGGAAGTGTTAGGACAGGGTTCTTTCACTGGAGCCCCCAAGGGACACGCCACTTAGCCCCAAAGCAGGCAGCGGCCAGAACTCCTGGCAAAAAATAAACACAAGCTCTGTGCCACTCAGAACTCAGCGCTGGACTGCCAAAGCCCCACATTCAAAAGAAACAAAGGATGTGAGCTTAATTTCCATTCCATAGAAACATGAACGCATCAGAGAAAATGGAAAAACTGGGGAGGAAGGGAGCAGACACCTGAAGGTCCACCACACAAGGGTCCATCCATCCCTGCGACCAGCAGACAGCCTTCACGCACCAGCGCTCGGCTGAGGGTGGCCGAGCATCCTCCCGCCTCCCGAGAGCCAGGGCCTGGCCTGTCATGCCAGCTCCACCTGCAGTGCTCCTTCCTGCAGGGCTGCCCTGAGAGAGCCCGCCCTGGGGAGGGGCGCCAGCACCGCACTGAACCTAACAATGCACCCCTGTATCTGGCAGGCAGCGGGGAGCCATAAACATCAGCCCCCTCCCAGCACCCAAAGTGGGTAGGAGTGAATTCAGGGACACGAGGAGCTCTTCCTTTCCCCCGAATACTCCTAACTGCCTGAAATCCCAGTGATAATATTTGGTTCATTTGAAGTTTCCTCAGTATGTTGGAACACCAATGACCCAGAAAGAGAGAACTTTGATCCCTGGCAGGTCCTGGGATGCAGAGGAACTGGTGGGATCCTGGAGGTGACTGGACCAGGAAGACAGAAAACGTGGACACTGGGGTCCCCAGGGGCAGATGTGGCCACGGTGAGGGCGGGCCAGGCCACAGCTCATCATCAGGAGGCCCCCAGCCACCGAGGCCCCGAAAATGCACGGGGGATTCCTCGGGGGTCAGTGAGGAGGCTGGGTGGCAGACACACAGGATGAGCTCCAGGGGACGGGAGCTGTTAGGAGCCCAGGTAAGACCCTGAAAAAAGGGGCGGGAGCTGCGGAAGCAGTCAGGTTTTCCCGCCCCGTGACTCTCCCCACTAGAAGCCCTCCCAGACTGTGCTGGGTTTCCAGGCTGTCTCTCATCACTGGGTCCCATGGGAGGGATGTACAACCGTCCCCAGGGGCTGCAGCCACACAGGGGTCAGGTACCTGAGCGTGATCACCTCCAGGCTGGGCAGCTCCCGGCAAATGGAAATCTAGGGAGGGAAAAACGTGGCTGGCAAACATTGCTTTTTTTTTTTTTTTGGTACTAGGGATGGAAGCCAGAGGCATTCTACCTCCAAGTTATACCCCCAACCTGATTTTATTTCTTAGCTTTTGAAACAGGGTCTCACTAAGTTGTAGAGGGCCTCACTAAGTTGCTAAGGCTGGCTTCGAACCTGTGATCCTCCTGTCTTAGCCTAAGTACTGGAATTATAAGCACGCACCACCATGCCTGGCTCAAACACTGCTCTTCACTGGTGTCCTGACGTCAATTCCCGCAGGTCGATGGAGAAATCTGTGGGAGCCCCATCAATTCCACTGGAGGGACCTAAGGGCATGACCCTGCTCAGCCAGGGTGCTCAAAAGAAACCTAGGGCGCATGCTGGGCTCAGTGGCATGCTGCCCTTTGAGCCAGGACTTTCCCTCACTGAAGGGAAGCGTGAGCTCACTTGTGTGCACCTGCGCATGCTCTCTCTCTCTCTCTCAACTCTAGAATAATGCCATTGCCATCAAATGCTGTGAGCTGCAGAGACAGAACACTCATCAACCACTTTAGATGCCATCAGAGGACATCAGGTCAGGGGACATCAAGGAGCCTTCTGCTGGGACAGAGGACTTTTCTTCTTGATCTTCTTGATGTACAAGGCAAGGATGGAAACCCTTCCTGCCAACAGAGCCAGGCCAAAGGGAGACAGGCTTGAAACTGGGTCTCAGACCACACCAGCACTATTGATCCCATGGGACGGGGCAGACGGTGCTGGGGCTGTGTGCCAGGAGCTGCATGTCCAGGTCTTCACAGACCCACCAGCTCCAGCTCTCCTACACTTGGCCGGTGTCTGCCTGCTGTGGGGGTGGGATGGGGCCTGGCACTGGGACTAACCAAGAGGAGGCCACACACAGAGCTTCCGATGATTACACATCTCCTTAGAGGGAAGCAAACTCTCCTGGGACTCCTCTGCAGAGGAGAGCTTTGACTCTGAGCAGGACCAGCAAGTGATATGGGACTGAATCCGGCCACAGTTTGCCACTTTAACCATTCTCTCATGGAAGAGGCTACAGCTTTTGGGATCGGAACCATCTGGAGATGATCAAGGCAATACTCACATCCGTGAGACGGCTGCCCCTGGGGAAAGAAAAGACATACTCACTTCAATCTTGTTTAGAGTTAAATGAAGGATATAAAATACCCCCCAAATCCCCAAAGTTAATGACCACTAGCCTTAAGATTCTATAACTTTAATAACACAATGAAAAAGAAAGGTTACTCAGATAACTGGAAAAGGTGTCAAAAATGGTTAGTTGACTTCCAAGTAAGCTACACTTTGACTGCTGGTGGTGTTTTTCAGACTAAGAAGCAGCAGAGGTTGCTTCCTTCGTAAGACAAAAAGATTTACTCATTCTCTCCGTGGCTGAGTAGTGGAAGGTTAATTTCCCTCACTGATGTAAACAAAGAAGGCTTCATGAGAGGCGATGTTCAGTGGCTAAACATGCAACTTACGAAGCAAACTTTAAATGCCGCAATGGGGCTGTTGTTTCTCCCTGCACAGAGACAGCATTGACCACCGCATGCCACACAAAGAAAGGCATTATGGGACACCAAGGAAGGAAGGGAAACTGTGGCCAAAGCACCAGATGGGCCAGGGCCCAGAGAAAGGCTTTTCATTAACACGGCAGGGCTCAATTCCTCCAGCTGGCTTGCTCATGCCACTGGGAGCAGGGGTCTGCTCTTGCCGAGACCCTTCCTGCTGCACTGTAGGCTCACTCCCTAGCTGCAGGGACACCTGTAGCTCTTTCAGGCCTCAAGTGCATGCTCCTCTTCCAGAAGCTCTGGTTTTCCCTGGCCTAGCAAGACCCTACCACCTGTCTTTGAGTCTGCATCAACTGCACTGCACCTGTGTCCCTTCCTTGCGGAGGTGTGGTTCTGTCGCAGCTCTGATCTTCCGCGACTTAACAAGTGACCCTCCAAACAGGGTCACTTGGGCACAGCACTCCCCAGCACCTTGTCACCCCAGTGACAAGGTGTTCACTGAATCTCGGCCTTGGCGACTTCAAATATCAAGACACATCCACAGAGGGGGCCATGTGCCCCCTCCGCCGGTCGCCGGCCCTTCCCGCCCCGGGGCACGCCGGCCTCAGCCTCACCAGCAGTTGAGCTTCCGCACGTTGTGCAGATCCGAGGCCTTGGCCCGGGACAGGACCATCTTCCGCGTCAACTTCATGACTGCCACTCCGCACAGATCCCAGGCCTCCCAGGTTACCGCTCCGCAGCGACACGTCTCCAGGGGGCGGGGCCTACGTCGTCAGGGGCGGATCTTGAGAGCCCATTGGCGGCCTGGTGAGAAGGCGGGACCGCGCGGGCGCATTGGGGCCTCAGGCTTCCTCTAAGCGTGTGGTTCCGCCCCTTCCTCTCGCCCCGCCCCTTGGGTCGCCCTTGCGCATGCGCGGGGCGCCCGGCTCGGCCGCGTTCTGACGTCAGCCTGGTGCGCGCGTCCGGCGGCGCTCGATGGGACGCGGAGGTGTGGTTCTCTCGCAGCTCTGATCTTCCGCGACTTGAACGCGCATAAGTCCAGGTCTGTGCGCAGGCCTGGCCTCCTCGGCGTTTACAGGAACGACGCGCCGCGGAGACCAGGTGTCCGTCGTGGTAGCGGGCCGGAGCCGGGCCCTCGTAGGAATGCGCACAGACAGCCGGGTACTCCGCCTGCACAGGGCACCGGCCCAGCTCAAGCCCCCTAACCTGGGATTTTTGCTGCGAAACGGCTTGTCTGGACTTTTTGTCTTTAAAAGTCTCTCTTTTAGCCGGTCGTGGTGTTGCACGCCTGTAATTCCAGCACTTGGGAAGCTGAAACAGGAGGATCGCAGTTCAGACCAGCTTCAGCAACTTAGACCCTTAGCAACTTAGCAAGCCCCTGTTTTAAAATAAACAAATTTAAAAAGGGTTGGGGGTGTAGCTCGGAGGTAGAATGCCCCTGAGGTCAATCCCTAACACCATAAAAATAAAAATTAAAAGTCTCCCTTTTGCCCCAACTCCCTGGGGTATGTCTAGGATCTGTCATATAGCACATACATCCTGGATTGCAAGCCACACCATTCCCAAGTAAACTCGTTTGTTGTGGAGCGCCTGTCTGAGTTCTTTTTAGGTTGACGACTTCAATATCATTTTATGGAAGACAGGCATTTGGGATCTCAGACCCGTTAGAGGAGACATACTCTACTTGACCAGTCTCCAGTTGCCTTCCTCCGAGCCCTCTTTCCACCAGGCTGCTTAGTCTGCCTTAGCAAAGAGTCCTGTTAAGTCATCACTACCCACAATACCTGACCACCTTCCATGTCTGATTAGGTTCCTCATACCTATTGGTATCTAACCATCCTGGCATGCCTTTACAAAGAATCCTGGTAAGTCATTTAGCAAGAATCCTTCTTACCCCCGATGTCCCCTCTTGGCAATTTTCCATCCACTGACCCCACTCTGCCCTTTAGCCATATACCCTCACTTGTGCTTGTATGTGGAGTTGAGCCCAGTGTCTTTCCTTTATTGCAATAGTCCTGGATAAAGTCTTCCTCACCGCTGTAACAAGTGTCAGATCATTTTTTTTTCTTTAACCAAAGTCAAAGATTGCTCTCCCAGGATGTCACAGCAATGTCCCCAACAACTCCATTAGAGCCAATGTCCCTGCAACTGGTGGAGCAGATGCCTGTATGAAGGGCCATGGCACGACAAAGCCAGTGGGGGGTGGCTTGACTTTCCTCACAGTGGAGTTTTGCTGTGGGACCTCCTGATCGCACCCAGCCCCACCACTGATAAAGACCATGGGGCATTCTAAAAGGAGAAAACACCCTGTGGGAGGTGTGAGCGATTTATCCTTCAGATTCTTGCCCCGAGTTTCTCACTGATGCCTGAGTGAGGTGGCCCCAAAGAAGAGGCATGTGAACCTCCCCAGACAGCAGGACTTTCGAGTTGCTTTTGGAGAAGGAAGGCTGGCTTGCAAGCAGTGTGATAGGCTGGTCAGAGCTCTCAAGTAGACACTGGCTTTAGTGGACTTGGTAGGCCCCAGGTCTTTGGGCAGGATATGGCTCTCATCTTGGAATCCTATGACCACTGAAAGTCAAGGCTTTGGTGGTGGTCTGCAGGTGCACTGGGGTTGGTTGTATGGAAGAAATGTTGCAGGGATAGTCTGGCTCAAGGCTGGGGGACGAGGAAGGTGCCGTGCTCAGGGTGGCCCGGGGGCTGTGGAGTTAGTGTGAGGATCGGGGGATAGCAAGCCTCTGAGCAGAGTACTCTGAGTTCTTCACCACCAAGCAGGCAGAGAACAATCAGGACTACTAGTTTTGAGCTAAGAGACAGTCCAGAGTTTGCCCCACCAGGAGTGGCAGGATGCTTCCTGCAGGCTCAGGTTGCATGAGCTTGCAGAAGGCCTCTGGCCATTCCAACTGGGGGCCATGTCAGCAGGACAGAGATGGTAAAGAGCCAGCCGGAGTTGGCAGCTGGTCCTTACAGCCAAGAGATGGTGCAGAAGTACCCGCTTTCATTTGGCAGAAGGAGGTGAGGAGCTCCAGGCTGTGGCCAGCTCCACCTTTTGTCCTGGGGGAGACAAGGCAGGCCTGTGATGGAGTGTTGCATATTGTATCAAATGCCTGCAGGCTGACAGCTGATGGGAAGGGCTTCAGAGTTGCTGGCCATGCTCATCTTGGGTTTGACTTGATGGGCCCCTTCCCCTTCTACCTAGACAGTAGAAGCCAATGTAGCCAATGTAAAAAGGCGGTCCACATGGAGGGCAAGCCACGCCAGGTAAGGCTACGGTTTGGGCCCGCTTACCCTCTCTTTGCCAGTCTTGGTGTCTGGCCCTGGCTCACTGACAGTGCCCCACAAATTGAGGTCTCCCTGCAAGAGGGCTGTACCTGGAGGTTTCTCACAGGGGATGGGGCTGAGGGAGGAGGAGCCCCGTGCAAAGGTGTGGAGGCCCTGGAGGTCTGGCTGGAGCAATGGAGGACTGCCCTTCAGTGCACATGGGTTTTCCTGCAGCGCGGAATCAGTGGGAGTAGGCTGCAACCTCTCTTCTCCAAGTTCCGGCGGCCCTGGGCGGACTGGCTGGTGGCACCTGCTTCTCAGTGGCGGAGTGAGGGATTGCCCTGCCAGGCCCCACGGCTGAGGATGGAGAGGAGGTAGGTGCACTTGCTCTTGTGTGTTCCAGCCCCTGGCACCTCTGGAGGTCCTGCTGCTTCTAGATGGCTGCTCCAGGGGGTGCGGATTAGCGGGAGGTCCTGGTGAATCCAGGTGATATTGGTCAAGTAAGGATTCTTAGAGCAGTAAGTAGAAAGGCGGTGGCTTTGGGCTGTGCTGCTGGGCTCGGCTGCATTCTCCAGAACTCCCTTCCCTGTGCAGCTCCGGGGTAGACTCAACCAAAGGGACAGCTGAGACTTGGAAGGTGGAGGAGCAGCGGCGTGGTCACAAAGGAAGGCCACTGCAGTTAGAGATGGTAGAGGACGCCCCTCAGTCTGTGGCCAGCTCTCCCTCCTCGGCAGCAACGCAGGCTACCGGCATCCCTCCCTGCCAACTCGGAGGTAGAAACTCCCCAACACTTCTTCACCAGCCCCCACCATGGTCCCGCCTCCAAAGCTGGACATGCCCGTTCCCCAGTGTCCCTGCCAGTGGCCCCCAACCTGATTCCCGCCTCGAGGAGGACTTCTCCTAGATCTCTACTTCCCTTCTCCTGCCGCACGTACGTGAAGTCCAGTTCCTAGAATAAAGGTCTTATCGCATGGTGTACAGAAGGGGCTTGTTTCCCCGAAAGAGCCCTGAAATAGCAGAAAAGCAATCCAGACTTGCTTAAGCCGAATATGAAGCCTCGGCTCCCATCCCCGGGGAGCCCAGGGCAGGGGCTTCAAGGGTGGCTCTGTCCAGGGGCTTGGACAGACTTCTCAGGGCCGAGTCTCTGCCTACCTTCTGTTCCCCTCCTGTATGATGCCCCCACCCTCCAGCGCCAGCTGTGCATCCTATCTACTTCAGGTGCAACAGAAAGAACACTTTCCCCCTCCCCCAGCCCAAGTTTGGGGATCCCATCTGAGTCACGTGCCATCCTGAACTGGCCGTCCACTGCCCTGACTGCCGGGCCTGGGTCACATGCCCAGCTCTGGAGCTGAGGGTAGAGAAAAATCTAAGTACCCAGAGAAAAATCTAAGTACCGCCCCCCCCCAAGGGGACAGAGATGCTGTGTGGCGCTGTGGTTGCCATGGGAACCGCGGGCCAGCCCCAGCCTGGCCCGGACAGCTCAGACCCTTCCCTGTTCTCCTTCTTGTTTCCATGCCACAGACCCTGCTTTGCTCCAGCCGATCCCTGTCTGGTGGCCACAAAGGACAGCGTCATTCCGGGGGCACTTCCCCTCCTCAGGGCACCTCCCTTCCCCCCTCCCTCAAGGGCACCCCGCAGGTGGGGAGCAGCCCTCTTGCATTTGCAGTCAGGGGAGCTGGTGGATCCCAGTGTTACAGTGGGAGCGGCACTGTGGACTCTTTCCTTCAGATCAGATCGTCTGAAGAGAGGAATTAAAAACTAACAGGCAACTCGGTTGCAGCTTTAACAAAATTTTATTACAAAGTCAGTAAGAGATAGAAAAAGAGAAGAGGAAAAGCAGCGTGCCTGGAAGACACTCTGGAGAGCCCGAAAGTGGAACTCTCCCCTCCCTCTGACCCTGGCCCCTAAATACAATTCTCACATTGGTATAGTTTTATCAGCGTTACCAAGGCAACGAGCTAGTAACTTATTTCTTAGGCATAACTTATTCCTTAGGCAGGTGGTGCCTTCTAGTCTGCTAAGTGCACTTACTAAGCGCAGAGGTCAATAATCTATCTTGTTTTTACCCCTATTGTATTGGGCTGTATTGGTTGTCTATCAACTATGGGCACTTTGATATAACGCATGGAGTTTGCCTTTCTCATACTGAGGCCGAGTCACAAAGAATAGGAGGGAAACAGAGGCACTGATTACAGCCAGTGCGGCTGTGTACTGTGATCTTAGGGCTAAAGCCTTAACTGCCTCTATGGTGCTCTTAAGTCTCTGCATGCTTCTAAGGCTAGAGACTTCAATTGTCTTTACATTCTTACTATGGGTTAATCATTAGAACAAAGAAGCAGAAGAGAAGGGAGGGGGAGCTCTTGGAATGTAACAGAGCTACTGCCTCTCCCTGCCTGAATGACTGCCTTTTACATTTTACTAGAAATTAATATCAGAGCAATTTTCCAATACTGGCACACCAGCACCAGGGTGTGACTGGGGCTGTTATGGCCTGTGCAGCCATGGGGAGGGGGGCTCTGAAGGAGAGCTGAGGTCAGGTCCCAGGGGTGCTGCAGTGTGCCACCTGGGCCTCCTTGGTAGGTGTGTATCACCCCCCACCTGCCCTGGCAGCCTCCTGACAGCTCCCAGCTGACATTCTCCCCGAGCCTGCCCTCTGCCCAAGGGAGCTGCCAGCCCAGGTCATGTCCTTTCCACCAATCACTGGGTGATGACAGGAGGGTCGCCAGCCAGGCCTCAGGCCCCAAAGTGGCACAGCCACAAAGGTCCCCTATCATCACTGGGGCTGCATCTGTGTCACAGACATTGTCCCCTCCATCCAGCTCTGCTTCTCCCTCTCTACAACCGGTGACCCCGAGGGCCTCCCTTCACCCCCCAAAGGCCCCAGAAATGCCTGTCCTCTAACCCACCAACCGAGACAGTGCAGGGGCCACAGCCGCCATCAGGTCCCGCCCTGGGAGTTCCCAGCTGGGCCTCCACGCGCTTTCCCATTTCTCTGGGCCCCAGCTGCCCAGTCAATGAATGGGGGGTGTCTTGGTCTGTTCTGGTTGCTTGAACAGAGGACCACAGACTGGGGGGCTTAAATGACAGACATTTATTCCTTTCTCTTCTGGAGGTTGGCATCCGAGGTCAAAGTACAGTAGATATGGTGTCTGGGCAACTTCCCATGTCCTCCTGGGATAGAGAGGAAGACAGGTAGCCTTCATATCTCTACGCATATCTAAGAGATAAGAAGAGAAGAGATAAGACTTTTCTAAGCATATCTAAACATAATAGATAAGAAATGTCTCTTCTTATCAGGATGCTAATCCGTCACAAGGTCCCTACCCATGTGACCTAAACACCTCCCCAAATCCCTGTCTCCCAACACCATTACCTGGGGAATTAGGGTTTATTTATTTTTGTGGTACTGGGGATTGAACCCAGGGGCATTCTACTTCTGGGCTACACCCCCAGCCCTATTTTATTTTTATTTTGAAACAGGTTGATGAGAGTCTCACTACTTGCTGAGGTTGTCCTCAAACCTGTGATCCTCCTGTCTCAGCCTCCTAAGTACTGGGATTACAGGTGTGCACCACCATGCCCGGTTGGGAATGAGGGTTTAAGCATATGAACGTGGCAGGGCACACACATGTAGTTCATGACTGGGGAGCAGGTAATTTCCTGCCATGTGGATGGTGAGACCCACAGATGCACATGGGGAGCCCCACAGGGTGCCTGCAGGGAGGGTGTGCTCAGTCAACGGATGGACCTGTCTGCCCTCTGCTGCCAGGTGGGGCCCTTGCTGGTACTGGGAGGGGTCAGAAAGAATGTGCACAAGCATGCTTTAGACCTTCCAGGTAAGACATAGTTCAGTAGGTGAGAAGCGCAGCTTGGGTCTGTTGATTTTTTTTTTTTTTTTGTACTGGTGTATTGGGGTTGCTCCAGCGGACGCCAC